>JAGHMJ010000649.1:0-61976 GCA_018749465.1 Paracanthobrama guichenoti
TCAACACAATGATATGAATCATTATTGTTATTGTTTGAATAAAGATAACTATAATAAAGAAACTTACCTCTCTGCTTACCTCAAGGACTCCAACGATCTACTTACCTGTGTTCCCTTGTTTCCTCCAAGTCTCCATCGTGTTTCCTCGTCTTGTGTATTCCTCCAGAGTCTTCCTCGTTTCAAGTCTGTCTCCAGCACGCTTCACCTGCAAGTATAAAGACTGTGTCATTCAGGATATCTTCATCAGACTCTCACGAACTTCTACATTACTCACCTGCACTTCCGTCTGCATCATCTGGTTGTTCAATAAACTTCACTAACCTGTATTCCTTGTGTCCGTCCCTTCTGTATTGTAACAGCCCTGAGTCAACACAAGAATATGAATCATTATTGTTATTGTTTGAATACAGATTCATAATTGTCTTATAGATGAGCCCTGAGTCAACACAAGAATATGAATCATTATTGTTATTGTTTGAATACAGATTAATAATTGTCTTATAGATGAGCCCTGAGTCAACACAAGAATATGAATCATTATTATATTATTTAAATACAGTGGTAGATTAATAATTGTCTTATAGATGAGCCCTGAGTCAACACAAGAATATGAATCATTATTATATTGTTTGAATAAAGATAACTATAATAAAGAAACTTATAGATCTGCTTACCTCAAGGACTCCAACGATCTACTCACCTGTGTTCCCTTGTTTAAATCCAAGTCTCCATCGTGTTCCCTCGTCTTGTGTATTCCTCCAGAGTCTTCCTCGTTTCAAGTCTGTCTCCAGCACGCTTCACCTGCAAGTATAAAGACTGTGTCATTCAGGATATCTTCATCAGACTCTCACGAACTTCTACATTACTCACCTGCACTTCCGTCTGCATCATCTGGTTGTTCAATAAACTTCACTAACCTGTATTCCTTGTGTCCGTCCCTTCTGTATTGTAACAGCCCTGAGTCAACACAAGAATATGAATCATTATTGTTATTGTTTGAATACAGATTCATAATTGTCTTATAGATGAGCCCTGAGTCAACACAAGAATATGAATCATTATTGTTATTGTTTGAATACAGATTAATAATTGTCTTATAGATGAGCCCTGAGTCAACACAAGAATATGAATCATTATTGTTATTGTTTGAATACAGATTCATAATTGTCTTATAGATGAGCCCTGAGTCAACACAAGAATATGAATCATTATTATATTATTTAAATACAGTGGTAGATTAATAATTGTCTTATAGATGAGCCCTGAGTCAACACAAGAATATGAATCATTATTATATTATTTGAATACAGATTAATAATTGTCTTATAGATGAGCCCTGAGTCAACACAAGAATATGAATCATTATTATATTATTTAAATACAGATTAATAATTGTCTTATTAGATGAGCCCTGAGTCAACACAAGAATATGAATCATTATTATATCATTTAAATACAGTGGTAGATTAATAATTGTCTTATTAGATGAGCCCTGAGTCAACACAAGAATATGAATCATTATTTATTATTTAAATACAGAATACAGATTAATAATTGTCTTATAGATGAGCCTGAGTCAACACAAGAATATGAATCATTATTATATTATTTAAATACAGATTAATAATAATTGTCTTATAGATGAGCCCTGAGTCAACACAAGAATATGAATCATTATTATATTATTTAAATACAGATTAATAATTGTCTTATAGATGAGCCCTGAGTCAACACAAGAATATGAATCATTATTTATTATTTAAATACAGATTAATAATTGTCTTATAGATGAGCCTGAGTCAACACAAGAATATGAATCATTATTGTTATTGTTTAAATACAGATTAATAATTGTCTTATAGATGAGCCCTGAGTCAACACAAGAATATGAATCATTATTATATTATTTAAATACAGATTAATAATTGTCTTATAGATGTGCCCTGAGTCAACACAAGAATATGAATCATTATTATAATATTTACATACAGATTAATAATTGTCTTATAGATGAGCCCTGAGTCAACACAAGAATATGAATCATTATTATATTATTTAAATACAGTGGTAGATTAATAATTGTCTTATAGATGAGCCCTGAGTCAACACAAGAATATGAATCATTATTGTTATTGTTTAAATACAGATTCATAATTGTCTTATAGATGAGCCCTGAGTCAACACAAGAATATGAATCATTATTATATTATTTAAATACAGTGGTAGATTAATAATTGTCTTATAGATGAGCCCTGAGTCAACACAAGAATATGAATCATTATTATATTATTTAAATACAGATTAATAATTGTCTTATAGATGAGCCCTGAGTCAACACAAGAATATGAAATCATTATTGTTATTATTTAAATACAGATTGAATAATTGTCTTATAGATGAGCCCTGAGTCAACACAAGAATATGAATCATTATTGTTATTGTTTAAATACAGATTCATAGATTAATGTCTTATTGTCTTATAGATGAGCCCTGAGTCAACACAAGAATATGAATGAATCATTATTATATTATTTAAATACAGTGGTAGATTAATAATTGTCTTATAGATGAGCCCTGAGTCAACACAAGAATATGAATCATTATTGTTATTGTTTGAATACAGATTCATAATTGTCTTATAGATGAGCCCTGAGTCAACACAAGAATATGAATCATTATTATATTATTTAAATACAGATTAATAATTGTCTTATAGATGAGCCCTGAGTCAACACAAGAATATGAATCATTATTATATTATTTAAATACAGTGGTAGATTAATAATTGTCTTATAGATGAGCCTGAGTCAACACAAGAATATGAATCATTATTATATTATTTAAATACAGTGGTAGATTAATAATTGTCTTATAGATGAGCCCTGAGTCAACACAAGAATATGAATCATTATTATATTATTTGAATACAGATTAATAATTGTCTTATAGATGAGCCCTGAGTCAACACAAGAATATGAATCATTATTATATTATTTAAATACAGTGGTAGATTAATAATTGTCTCTTATAGATGAGCCTGAGTCAACACAAGAATATGAATCATTATTATATTATTTAAATACAGTGGTAGATTAATAATTGTCTTATAGATGAGCCCTGAGTCAACACAAGAATATGAATCATTATTGTTATTGTTTAAATACAGATTAATAATTGTCTTATAGATGAGCCCTGAGTCAACACAAGAATATGAATCATTATTATATTATTTAAATACAGATTAATAATAATTGTCTTATAGATGAGCCTGAGTCAACACAAGAATATGAATCATTATTATATTATTTAAATACAGATTAATAATTGTCTTATAGATGAGCCCTGAGTCAACACAAGAATATGAATCATTATTGTTATTGTTTGAATACAGATTAATAATTGTCTTATAGATGAGCCCTGAGTCAACACAAGAATATGAATCATTATTATATTATTTAAATACAGTGGTAGATTAATAATTGTCTTATAGATGAGCCCTGAGTCAACACAAGAATATGAATCATTATTGTTATTGTTTGAATACAGTGGTAGATTAATAATTGTCTTATAGATGAGCCCTGAGTCAACACAAGAATATGAATCATTATTATATTATTTAAATACAGATTAATAATGTGTTAATAGATTGCTCCAAGTCAACACAAGAATATGAATCATTATTGTGTATTATTTCCAATAGTCTTCCTCGTTTAAGTCTGTCTCCAGCACTTCACCTGCAAGTACAAAGACTGTGTCATTCAGGATATCTTCATCAGAGATTCACGAACTTCTACATGACTCACCTGCACTTGAGTCAACACAAGAATGTTCAATCATTAAATAACCATTCCTTGTGGTAGATTAATAATTGTCTTATAGATGAGCCCTGAGTCAACACAAGAATATGAATCATTATTGTTATTGTTTGAATACAGATTCATAATTGTCTTATAGATGAGCCCTGAGTCAACACAAGAATATGAATCATTATTGTTATTGTTTGAATACAGATTAATAATTGTCTTATAGATGAGCCCTGAGTCAACACAAGAATATGAATCATTATTATATTATTTAAATACAGTGGTAGATTAATAATTGTCTTATAGATGAGCCCTGAGTCAACACAAGAATATGAATCATTATTATATTATTTAAATACAGTGGTAGATTAATAATTGTCTTATAGATGAGCCCTGAGTCAACACAAGAATATGAATCATTATTATATTATTTAAATACAGTGGTAGATTAATAATTGTCTTATAGATGAGCCCTGAGTCAACAGACAAGAATAATGAATCATTCAACACAAGAATATATTCATTTACTCTTTGAATACTTGGTAGATTAATAATTGTCTTATAGATGAGCCCTGAGTCAACACAAGAATATGAATCATTATTGTTATTGTTTGAATCTTCATAATTGTCTTATAGATGAGCCCTGAGTCAACACAAGAATATGAATCATTATTATATTATTTAAATACAGTGGTAGATTAATAATTGTCTTATAGATGAGCCCTGAGTCAACACAAGAATATGAATCATTATTATATTATTGTTTGAATACAGATTAATAATTGTCTTATAGATGAGCCCTGAGTCAACACAAGAATATGAATCATTATTATATTATTTAAATACAGTGGTAGATTAATAATTGTCTTATAGATGAGCCCTGAGTCAACACAAGAATATGAATCATTATTATATTATTTAAATACAGTGGTAGATTAATAATTGTCTTATAGATGAGCCCTGAGTCAACACAAGAATATGAATCATTATTATATTATTTAAATACAGATTAATAATTGTCTTATAGATGAGCCCTGAGTCAACACAAGAATATGAATCATTATTATATTATTTAAATACAGTGGTAGATTAATAATTGTCTTATAGATGAGCCCTGAGTCAACACAAGAATATGAATCATTATTTATTATTGTTTAAATACAGATTAATAATTGTCTTATAGATGAGCCCTGAGTCAACACAAGAATATGAATCATTATTATTATTTAAATACAGTGGTAGATTAATAATTGTCTTATAGATGAGCCCTGAGTCAACACAAGAATATGAATCATTATTGTTATTGTTTGAATACAGATAACTATAATCGTCTCATAACTTACCTCTCTGCTTACCACAAGGACTCCAACGATCTACTTACCTGTGATTAATAATTGTTTAGATGAGCCCAAGTCTCACAAGAATATGTTTATTATTGTGTATTCCCTCCAGAGTCTTCCTCGTTTCAAGTCTGTCTCAGCACGCTTCACCTGCAAGTATAAAGACTGTGTCATTCAGGATATCTTCATCAGACTCTCACGAACTTCTACATTACTCACCTGCATTGTCTGCATCATCTGGTTGTTCAATAAACTTCACTAACCTGTATTAATGTGTCCGTCCCTTCTGTATTGTAACAGCCCTGAGTCAACACAAGAATATGAATCATTATTATATTATTTAAATACAGATTAATAATTGTCTTATAGATGAGCCCTGAGTCAACACAAGAATATGAATCATTATTGTTATTGTTTGAATACAGATTAATAATTGTCTTATAGATGAGCCATGAGTCAATACAAGAATATGAATCATTATTATATTATTTAAATACAGATTAATAATTGTCTTATAGATGAGCCCTGAGTCAACACAAGAATATGAATCATTATTATATTATTTAAATACAGTGGTAGATTAATAATTGTCTTATAGATGAGCCCTGAGTCAACACAAGAATATGAATCATTATTATATTGTTTAAATACAGATTAATAATTGTCTTATAGATGAGCCCTGAGTCAACACAAGAATATGAATCATTATTATATTATTTAAATACAGATAGATTAATAATTGTCTTATAGATGAGCCCTGAGTCAACACAAGAATATGAATCATTATTATATTATTTAAATACAGATTAATAATTGTCTTATAGATGAGCCCTGAGTCAACACAAGAATATGAATCATTATTATATTATTTAAATACAGTGGTAGATTAATAATTGTCTTATAGATGAGCCCTGAGTCAACACAAGAATATGAATCATTATTATATTATTTAAATACAGATTAATAATTG
Source organism: Paracanthobrama guichenoti (assembly GCA_018749465.1). NCBI lineage: Eukaryota > Metazoa > Chordata > Actinopteri > Cypriniformes > Gobionidae > Paracanthobrama > Paracanthobrama guichenoti. The sequence goes on from JAGHMJ010000649.1 coordinate 6,114, forward strand.
TCTTATAGATGAGCCCTGAGTCAACACAAGAATATGAATCATTATTATATTATTTAAATACAGTGGTAGATTAATAATTGTCTTATAGATGAGCCCTGAGTCAACACAAGAATATGAATCATTATTGTTATTGTTTGAATACAGATTAATAATTGTCTTATAGATGAGCCCTGAGTCAACACAAGAATATGAATCATTATTATATTATTTAAATACAGATTAATAATTGTCTTATAGATGAGCCCTGAGTCAACACAAGAATATGAATCATTATTATATTATTTAAATACAGATTAATAATTGTCTTATAGATGAGCCTGAGTCAACACAAGAATATGAATCATTATTATATTATTTAAATACAGTGGTAGATTAATAATTGTCTTATAGATGAGCCTGAGTCAACACAAGAATATGAATCATTATTGTTATTGTTTGAATACAGATTAATAATTGTCTTATAGATGAGCCCTGAGTCAACACAAGAATATGAATCATTATTATATTATTTAAATACAGTGGTAGATTAATAATTGTCTTATAGATGAGCCCTGAGTCAACACAAGAATATGAATCATTATTATATTATTTAAATTGAATACAGATTAATAATTGTCTTATAGATGAGCCCTGAGTCAACACAAGAATATGAATCATTATTATATTATTTAAATACAGTGGTAGATTAATAATTGTCTTATAGATGAGCCCTGAGTCAACACAAGAATATGAATCATTATTATATTATTTAAATACAGTGGTAGATTAATAATTGTCTTATAGATGAGCCCTGAGTCAACACAAGAATATGAATCATTATTATATTATTTAAATACAGTGGTAGATTAATAATTGTCTTATAGATGAGCCCTGAGTCAACACAAGAATATGAATCATTATTGTTATTGTTTGAATACAGATTCATAATTGTCTTATAGATGAGCCCTGAGTCAACACAAGAATATGAATCATTATTATATTATTTAAATACAGTGGTAGATTAATAATTGTCTTATAGATGAGCCTGAGTCAACACAAGAATATGAATCATTATTATATTATTTAAATACAGTGGTAGATTAATAATTGTCTTATAGATGAGCCCTGAGTCAACACAAGAATATGAATCATTATTGTTATTGTTTGAATACAGATTAATAATTGTCTTATAGATGAGCCCTGAGTCAACACAAGAATATGAATCATTATTTATATTATTTAAATACAGTGGTAGATTAATAATTGTCTTATAGATGAGCCCTGAGTCAACACAAGAATATGAATCATTATTATATTATTTAAATACAGTGGTAGATTAATAATTGTCTTATAGATGAGCCCTGAGTCAACACAAGAATATGAATCATTATTATATTATTGTTTGAATACAGATTAATAATTGTCTTATAGATGAGCCTGAGTCAACACAAGAATATGAATCATTATTGTTATTGTTTGAATACAGATAGATTAATAATTGTCTTATAGATGAGCCCTGAGTCAATATGAATCATTATTATAATATGTTTAATAATTGTCTCATAGATGAGCCTGAGTCAACACAAGAATATTATTATTATTTAAATACAGTGGTAGATTAATAATTGTCTTATAGATGAGCCCTGAGTCAACACAAGAATATGAATCATTATTATATTATTTAAATACAGTGGTAGATTAATATGTGTCTTATAGATGAGCCCTGAGTCAACACAAGAATATGAATCATTATTGTTATTATTTAAATACAGATTCATAATTGTCTTATAGATGAGCCCTGAGTCAACACAAGAATATGAATCATTATTATATTGTTTAAATACAGATTAATAATTGTCTTATAGATGAGCCTGAGTCAACACAAGAATATGAATCATTATTATATTATTTAAATACAATACAGATTAATAATTGTCTTATAGATGAGCCCTGAGTCAACACAAGAATATGAATCATTATTATATTATTTAAATACAGTGGTAGATTAATAATTGTCTTATAGATGAGCCCTGAGTCAACACAAGAATATGAATCATTATTATATTATTTAAATACAGATTAATAATTGTCTTATAGATGAGCCCTGAGTCAACACAAGAATATGAATCATTATTGTTATTATTTAAATACAATACAGATTAATAATTGTCTTATAGATGAGCCCTGAGTCAACACAAGAATATGAATCATTATTATATTATTTAAATACAGATAGATTAATAATTGTCTTATAGATGAGCCCTGAGTCAACACAAGAATATGAATCATTATTATATTATTTAAATACAGATTAATAATTGTCTTATAGATGAGCCCTGAGTCAACACAAGAATATGAATCATTATTATATTATTTAAATACAGTGGTAGATTAATAATTGTCTTATAGATGAGCCCTGAGTCAACACAAGAATATGAATCATTATTATATTATTTAAATACAGTGGTAGATTAATAATTGTCTTATAGATGAGCCCTGAGTCAACACAAGAATATGAATCATTATTGTTATTGTTTGAATACAGATTCATAATTGTCTTATAGATGAGCCCTGAGTCAACACAAGAATATGAATCATTATTATATTATTTAAATACAGATTAATAATCGTCTCATAGATGCCCTGAGTCAACACAAGAATATGAATCATTATTATATTATTTAAATACAGTGGTAGATTAATAATTGTCTTATAGATGAGCCCTGAGTCAACACAAGAATATGAATCATTATTGTTATTGTTTAAATACAGATTTAATAATTGTCTTATAGATGAGCCCTGAGTCAACACAAGAATATGAATCATTATTATTGTTTAAATACAGATAGATTAATAATTGTCTTATAGATGAGCCCTGAGTCAACACAAGAATATGAATCATTATTATATTATTTAAATACAGGTAGATTAATAATTGTCTTATAGATGAGCCCTGAGTCAACACAAGAATATGAATCATTATTATATTATTTAAAACAGTGGTAGATTAATAATTGTCTTATAGATGAGCCCTGAGTCAACACAAGAATATGAATCATTATTATATTATTTAAATACAGATTAATAATTGTCTTATAGATGAGCCCTGAGTCAACACAAGAATATGAATCATTATTATATTATTTAAATACAGTGGTAGATTAATAATTGTCTTATAGATGAGCCCTGAGTCAACACAAGAATATGAATCATTATTATATTATTTAAATACAGATTAATAATTGTCTTATAGATGAGCCCTGAGTCAACACAAGAATATGAATCATTATTATATTGTTAAATAATGGTAGATTAATAATTGTCTTATAGATGAGCCCTGAGTCAACACAAGAATATGAATCATTATTATATTATTTAAATACAGTGGTAGATTAATAATTGTCTTATAGATGAGCCCTGAGTCAACACAAGAATATGAATCATTATTATATTGTTTAAATACAGATTAGATAATAATCGTCTTATAGATGAGCCCTGAGTCAACACAAGAATATGAATCATTATTATATTATTTAAATACAGTGGTAGATTAATAATTGTCTTATAGATGAGCCCTGAGTCAACACAAGAATATGAATCATTATTATATTATTTAAATACAGTGGTAGATTAATAATTGTCTTATAGATGAGCCCTGAGTCAACACAAGAATATGAATCATTATTATATTATTTAAATACAGATTAATAATTGTCTTATAGATGAGCCCTGAGTCAACACAAGAATATGAATCATTATTATATTATTTAAATACAGTGGTAGATTAATAATTGTCTTATAGATGAGCCCTGAGTCAACACAAGAATATGAATCATTATTATATTATTTAAATACAGTGGTAGATTAATAATTGTCTTATAGATGAGCCCTGAGTCAACACAAGAATATGAATCATTATTATATTATTTAAATACAGATTAATAATTGTCTTATAGATGAGCCCTGAGTCAACACAAGAATATGAATCATTATTATATTATTTAAATACAGATTAATAATCGTCTCATAGATGAGCCCTGAGTCAACACAAGAATATGAATCATTATTGTTATTGTTTGAATAAAGATAACTATAATAAAGAAACTTACCTCTCTGCTTACCTCAAGGACTCCAACGATCTACTTACCTGTGTTCCTTGTTTCCTCCAAATCTCATCGTGTTTCCTCGTCTTGTGTATTCCTCCAGAGTCTTCCTCGTTTCAAGTCTGTCTCCAGCACGCTTCACCTGCAAGTATAAAGACTGTGTCATTCAGGATATCTTCATCAGACTCTCACGAACTTCTACATTACTCACCTGCACTTCCGTCTGCATCATCTGGTTGTTCAATAAACTTCACTAACCTGTATTCCTTGTGTCCGTCCCTTCTGTATTGTAACAGCCCTGAGTCAACACAAGAATATGAATCATTATTGTTATTGTTTGAATACAGATTCATAATTGTCTTATAGATGAGCCCTGAGTCAACACAAGAATATGAATCATTATTGTTATTGTTTGAATACAGATTCATAATTGTCTTATAGATGAGCCCTGAGTCAACACAAGAATATGAATCATTATTGTTATTGTTTAAATACAGATTAATAATCGTCTCATAGATGAGCCCTGAGTCAACACAAGAATATGAATCATTATTATATTATTTAAAATACAGTGGTAGATTAATAATTGTCTTATAGATGAGCCCTGAGTCAACACAAGAATATGAATCATTATTATATTATTTAAATACAGATTAGATAATTGTCTTATAGATGAGCCCTGAGTCAACACAAGAATATGAATCATTATTATATTATTTAAATACAGTGGTAGATTAATAATTGTCTTATAGATGAGCCCTGAGTCAACACAAGAATATGAATCATTATTATATTATTTAAATACAGATTAATAATTGTCTTATAGATGAGCCCTGAGTCAACACAAGAATATGAATCATTATTATATTATTTAAATACAGTGGTAGATTAATAATTGTCTTATAGATGAGCCCTGAGTCAACACAAGAATATGAATCATTATTATATTATTTAAATACAGTGGTAGATTAATAATTGTCTTATAGATGAGCCCTGAGTCAACACAAGAATATGAATCATTATTGTTATTGTTTGAATACAGATTCATAATTGTCTTATAGATGAGCCCTGAGTCAACACAAGAATATGAATCATTATTATTATTTAAATACATACAGATTAATAATTGTCTTATAGATGAGCCCTGAGTCAACACAAGAATATGAATCATTATTATATTATTTAAATACAGTGGTAGATTAATAATTGTCTTATAGATGAGCCCTGAGTCAACACAAGAATATGAATCATTATTGTTATTATTTAAATACAGATTAATAATTGTCTTATAGATGAGCCCTGAGTCAACACAAGAATATGAATCATTATTATATTATTTAAATACAGTGGTAGATTAATAATTGTCTTATAGATGAGCCCTGAGTCAACACAAGAATATGAATCATTATTATATTATTTAAATACAGATTAATAATTGTCTTATAGATGAGCCCTGAGTCAACACAAGAATATGAATCATTATTATATTGTTTAAATACAGATAGATTAATAATTGTCTTATAGATGAGCCCTGAGTCAACACAAGAATATGAATCATTATTATATTATTTAAATACAGATTAATAATTGTCTTATAGATGAGCCCTGAGTCAACACAAGAATATGAATCATTATTATATTATTTAAATACAGTGGTAGATTAATAATTGTCTTATAGATGAGCCCTGAGTCAACACAAGAATATGAATCATTATTGTTATTGTTTGAATAAAGATAACTATAATAAAGAAACTTACCTCTCTGCTTACCTCAAGGACTCCAACGATCTACTTACCTGTGTTCCCTTGTTTCCTCCAAGTCTCCATCGTGTTCCCTCGTCTTGTGTATTCCTCCAGAGTCTTCCTCGTTTCAAGTCTGTCTCCAGCACGCTTCACCTGCAAGTATAAAGACTGTGTCATTCAGGATATCTTCATCAGACTCTCACGAACTTCTACATTACTCACCTGCACTTCCGTCTGCATCATCTGGTTGTTCAATAAACTTCACTAACCTGTATTCCTTGTGTCCGTCCCTTCTGTATTGTAACAGCCCTGAGTCAACACAAGAATATGAATCATTATTGTTATTGTTTGAATACAGATTCATAATTGTCTTATAGATGAGCCCTGAGTCAACACAAGAATATGAATCATTATTGTTATTATTTGAATACAGATTAATAATTGTCTTATAGATGAGCCCTGAGTCAACACAAGAATATGAATCATTATTGTTATTGTTTAAATACAGATTAATAATTGTCTTATAGATGAGCCCTGAGTCAACACAAGAATATGAATCATTATTGTTATTATTTAAATACAGATTAATAATTGTCTTATAGATGAGCCCTGAGTCAACACAAGAATATGAATCATTATTATATTATTTAAATACAGTGGTAGATTAATAATTGTCTTATAGATGAGCCCTGAGTCAACACAAGAATATGAATCATTATTATATTATTTAAATACAGTGGTAGATTAATAATTGTCTTATAGATGAGCCCTGAGTCAACACAAGAATATGAATCATTATTATATTATTTAAATACAGATTAGATTAATAATTCTTATAGATGAGCCCTGAGTCAACACAAGAATATGAATCATTATTATATTATTTAAATACAGGTAGATTAATAATTGTCTTATAGATGAGCCTGAGTCAACACAAGAATATGAATCATTATTGTTATTGTTTGAATACAGATTAATAATTGTCTTATAGATGAGCCCTGAGTCAACACAAGAATATGAATATTTATTGTTTAAATGATTAGATTAATAATTGTCTTAAGATGAGCCCATTATTATTTATAATACAGATTAATAATTGTCTTATAATAGCCCTGAGTCAACACAAGAATATGAATCAATAATTGTAAATTATAGATAGATGAGCCCTGAGTCAACACAAGAATATGAATCATTATTATATTATTTAAATACAATGGTAGATTAATAATTGTCTTATAGATGAGCCCTGAGTCAACACAAGAATATGAATCATTATTATATTATTTAAATACAGATTAGATTAATTGTCTTATAGATGAGCCCTGAGTCAACACAAGAATATGAATCATTATTATATTATTTAAATACAGTGGTAGATTAATAATTGTCTTATAGATGAGCCCTGAGTCAACACAAGAATATGAATCATTATTATATTATTTAAATACAGATTAATAATTGTCTTATAGATGAGCCCTGAGTCAACACAAGAATATGAATCATTATTGTTATTATTTAAATACAGATTCATAATTGTCTCTTATAGATGAGCCCTGAGTCAACACAAGAATATGAATCATTATTATATTATTTAAATACAGTGGTAGATTAATAATTGTCTTATAGATGAGCCCTGAGTCAACACAAGAATATGAATCATTATTATATTATTTAAATACAGATTAATAATTGTCTTATAGATGAGCCCTGAGTCAACACAAGAATATGAATCATTATTATATTATTTAAATACAGTGGTAGATTAATAATTGTCTTATAGATGAGCCCTGAGTCAACACAAGAATATGAATCATTATTATATTATTTAAATACAGATTAATAATTGTCTTATAGATGAGCCCTGAGTCAACACAAGAATATGAATCATTATTATATTATTTAAATACAGTGGTAGATTAATAATTGTCTTATAGATGAGCCCTGAGTCAACACAAGAATATGAATCATTATTATATTATTTAAAATACAGATTAATAATTGTCTTATAGATGAGCCCTGAGTCAACACAAGAATATGAATCATTATTGTTATTGTTTGAATAAAGATAACTATAATAAAGAAACTTACCCTCTGCTTACCATAGAAGGACTCCAACGATCTACTTACCTGTGTTCCCTTGTTTCCTCCAAGTCTCCATCGTGTTCCCTCGTCTTGTGTATTCCTCCAGAGTCTTCCTGAGTTTCAAGTCTGTCTCCAGCACGCTTCACCTGCAAGTATAAAGACTGTGTCATTCAGATATCTTCATCAGACTCTCACGAACTTCTACATTACTCACCTGCACTTCCGTCTGCATCATCTGGTTGTTCAATAATACTTCACTAACCTGTATTCCTTGTGTAATCCCTTCTGTATTGTAACAGCCCTGAGTCAACACAAGAATATGAATCATTATTGTTATTGTTTAAATACAGATTAATAATTGTCTTATAGATGAGCCCTGAGTCAACACAAGAATATGAATCATTATTATATTATTTAAATACAGATTAATAATTGTCTTATAGATGAGCCCTGAGTCAACACAAGAATATGAATCATTATTATATTATTTAAATACAGATTAATAATTGTCTTATAGATGAGCCCTGAGTCAACACAAGAATATGAATCATTATTGTTATTGTTTAAATACAGATTAATAATTGTCTTATAGATGAGCCCTGAGTCAACACAAGAATATGAATCATTATTATATTATTTAAATACAGTGGTAGATTAATAATTGTCTTATAGATGAGCCCTGAGTCAACACAAGAATATGAATCATTATTATATTATTGTTTAAATACAGATTAGATAATTGTCTTATAGATGAGCCTGAGTCAACACAAGAATATGAATCATTATTATATTATTTAAATACAATGGTAGATTAATAATTGTCTTATAGATGAGCCCTGAGTCAACACAAGAATATGAATCATTATTATATTATTTAAATACAGTGGTAGATTAATAATTGTCTTATAGATGAGCCCTGAGTCAACACAAGAATATGAATCATTATTATATTATTTAAATACAGTGGTAGATTAATAATTGTCTTATAGATGAGCCCTGAGTCAACACAAGAATATGAATCATTATTGTTATTGTTACAATACAGATTAATAATTGTCTTATAGATGAGCCCTGAGTCAACACAAGAATATGAATCATTATTATATTATTTAAATACAGTGGTAGATTAATAATTGTCTTATAGATGAGCCCTGAGTCAACACAAGAATATGAATCATTATTGTTATTGTTTAAATACAGATTAATAATTGTCTTATAGATGAGCCCTGAGTCAACACAAGAATATGAATCATTATTATTATATTATTTAAATACAGATTAATAATTGTCTTATAGATGAGCCCTGAGTCAACACAAGAATATGAATCATTATTGTTATTATTTAAATACAGTATAGATTAATAATTGTCTGAATATAGATGAGCCTGAGTCAACACAAGAATATGAATCATTATTATATTATTTAAATACAGATTAATAATGTCTTATAGATGAGCCCTGAGTCAACACAAGAATATGAATCATTATTGTTATTGTTTAAATACAGATTAATAATTGTCTTATAGATGAGCCCTGAGTCAACACAAGAATATGAATCATTATTATATTATTTAAATACAGTGGTAGATTAATAATTGTCTTATAGATGAGCCCTGAGTCAACACAAGAATATGAATCATTATTGTTATTGTTTAAATACAGATTAATAATTGTCTTATAGATGAGCCCTGAGTCAACACAAGAATATGAATCATTATTATATTATTTAAATACAGATTAATAATTGTCTTATAGATGAGCCCTGAGTCAACACAAGAATATGAATCATTATTATATTATTTAAATACAGATTAATAATTGTCTTATAGATGAGCCCTGAGTCAACACAAGAATATGAATCATTATTATATTATTTAAATACAGTGGTAGATTAATAATTGTCTTATAGATGAGCCCTGAGTCAACACAAGAATATGAATCATTATTATATTATTTAAATACAGTGGTAGATTAATAATTGTCTTATAGATGAGCCCTGAGTCAACACAAGAATATGAATCATTATTATATTATTTAAATACAGTGGTAGATTAATAATTGTCTTATAGATGAGCCCTGAGTCAACACAAGAATATGAATCATTATTGTTATTGTTTGAATAAAGATAACTATAATAAAGAAACTTACCTCTCTGCTTACCTCAAGGACTCAACGATCTACTTACCTGTGTTCCCTTGTTTCCTCCAAGTCTCCATCGTGTTCCCTCGTCTTGTGTATTCCTCCAGAGTCTTCCTCGTTTCAAGTCTGTCTCCAGCACGCTTCACCTGCAAGTATAAAGACTGTGTCATTCAGGATATCTTCATCAGACTCTCACGAACTTCTACATTACTCACCTGCACTTCCGTCTGCATCATCTGGTTGTTCAATAAACTTCACTAACCTGTATTCCTTGTGTCCGTCCCTTCTGTATTGTAACAGCCCTGAGTCAACACAAGAATATGAATCATTATTGTTATTGTTTAAATACAGTGGTAGATTAATAATTGTCTTATAGATGAGCCCTGAGTCAACACAAGAATATGAATCATTATTGTTATTGTTTGAATACAGATTCATAATTGTCTTATAGATGAGCCCTGAGTCAACACAAGAATATGAATCATTATTATATTATTTAAATACAGTGGTAGATTAATAATTGTCTTATAGATGAGCCCTGAGTCAACACAAGAATATGAATCATTATTATATTATTTAAATACAGTGGTAGATTAATAATTGTCTTATAGATGAGCCCTGAGTCAACACAAGAATATGAATCATTATTATTATTGTTTACAATACAGATTAATAATTGTCTTATAGATGAGCCCTGAGTCAACACAAGAATATGAATCATTATTATATTATTTAAATACAGATTAATAATTGTCTTATAGATGAGCCCTGAGTCAACACAAGAATATGAATCATTATTATATTATTTAAATACAGTGGTAGATTAATAATTGTCTTATAGATGAGCCCTGAGTCAACACAAGAATATGAATCATTATTATATTATTTAAATACAGATTAATAATTGTCTTATAGATGAGCCCTGAGTCAACACAAGAATATGAATCATTATTATATTATTTGAATACAGATTAATAATTGTCTTATAGATGAGCCCTGAGTCAACACAAGAATATGAATCATTATTATATTATTTAAATACATGGTAGATTAATAATTGTCTTATAGATGAGCCCTGAGTCAACACAAGAATATGAATCATTATTGTTATTGTTTGAATACAGATTCATAATTGTCTTATAGATGAGCCCTGAGTCAACACAAGAATATGAATCATTATTATATTATTTAAATACAGTGGTAGATTAATAATTGTCTTATAGATGAGCCCTGAGTCAACACAAGAATATGAATCATTATTATATTATTTAAATACAGTGGTAGATTAATAATTGTCTTATAGATGAGCCCTGAGTCAACACAATGATATGAATCATTATTGTTATTGTTTGAATAAAGATAACTATAATAAAGAAACTTACCCTCTGAGTCACCTCAAGGACTCCAACGATCTACTTACCTGTGTTCCCTTGTTTCCTCCAAGTCTCCATCGATGTTCCCTGAGTCTTGTGTATTCCTCCAGAGTCTTCCTCGTTTCAAGTCTGTCTCCAGCATAATTTCACCTGCAAGTATAAAGACTGTGTCATTCAGGATATCTTCATCAGACTCTCACGAACTTCTACATTACTCACCTGCACTTCCGTCTGCATCATCTGGTTGTTCAATAAACTTCACTAACCTGTATTCCTTGTGTCCGTCCCTTCTATAGATAACAGCCCTGAGTCAACACAAGAATATGAATCATTATTGTTATTGTTTAAATACAGATTCATAATTGTCTTATAGATGAGCCCTGAGTCAACACAAGAATATGAATCATTATTGTTATTGTTTGAATACAGATTCATAATTGTCTTATAGATGAGCCCTGAGTCAACACAAGAATATGAATCATTATTATATTATTTAAATACAGATTAATAATCGTCTCATAGATGTGCCCTGAGTCAACACAAGAATATGAATCATTATTATATTATTTAAATACAGATTAATAATTGTCTTATAGATGAGCCCTGAGTCAACACAAGAATATGAATCATTATTATATTATTTAAATACAGTGGTAGATTAATAATTGTCTTATAGATGAGCCCTGAGTCAACACAAGAATATGAATCATTATTATATTATTTAAATACAGATTAATAATTGTCTTATAGATGAGCCCTGAGTCAACACAAGAATATGAATCATTATTATATTATTTAAATACAGTGGTAGATTAATAATTGTCTTATAGATGAGCCCTGAGTCAACACAAGAATATGAATCATTATTATATTATTTAAATACAGTGGTAGATTAATAATTGTCTTATAGATGAGCCCTGAGTCAACACAAGAATATGAATCATTATTGTTATTGTTTGAATACAGATTAATAATTGTCTTATAGATGAGCCCTGAGTCAACACAAGAATATGAATCATTATTATATTGTTTAAATACAGATTAATAATTGTCTTATAGATGAGCCCTGAGTCAACACAAGAATATGAATCATTATTATATTATTTAAATACAGTGGTAGATTAATAATTGTCTTATAGATGAGCCCTGAGTCAACACAAGAATATGAATCATTATTGTTATTGTTTAAATACAGATTAATAATTGTCTTATAGATGAGCCCTGAGTCAACACAAGAATATGAATCATTATTATATTATTTAAATACAGATTAATAATTGTCTTATAGATGAGCCCTGAGTCAACACAAGAATATGAATCATTATTATATTATTTAAATACAGTGGTAGATTAATAATTGTCTTATAGATGAGCCCTGAGTCAACACAAGAATATGAATCATTATTATATTATTTAAATACAGTGGTAGATTAATAATTGTCTTATAGATGAGCCCTGAGTCAACACAAGAATATGAATCATTATTGTTATTATTTAAATACAGATTAATAATTGTCTTATAGATGAGCCCTGAGTCAACACAAGAATATGAATCATTATTATATTATTTAAATACAGTGGTAGATTAATAATTGTCTTATAGATGAGCCCTGAGTCAACACAAGAATATGAATCATTATTATATTATTTAAATACAGTGGTAGATTAATAATTGTCTTATAGATGAGCCCTGAGTCAACACAAGAATATGAATCATTATTGTTATTGTTTGAATACAGATAACTATAATTGTCTTATAGATGAGCCCTGAGTCAACACAAGAATATGAATCATTATTGTACTTACCTGTGTTCCCTTGTTTCCTCCAAGTCTCCATCGTGTTCCTCATTATTCTTGTGTATTCCTCCAGAGTCTTCCTCTGTATTCAAGCCCTGAGTCCAACACAAGCTTCACCTGCAAGTATAAAGACTGTGTCATTCAGGATATCTTCATCAGATCAATAATTGTCTACATTATCACCTGCACTTCCGTCTGCATCATCTGGTTATTATTTAAATACAGTATTCCTTGTGTAGATTAATTCTGTCTTATAGATGAGCCCTGAGTCAACACAAGAATATGAATCATTATTGTTATTGTTTAAATACAGATTAATAATTGTCTTATAGATGAGCCCTGAGTCAACACAAGAATATGAATCATTATTATATTATTTAAATACAGATTAGATAATTGTCTTATAGATGAGCCCTGAGTCAACACAAGAATATGAATCATTATTGTTATTGTTTAAAATACAGATTAATAATTGTCTTATAGATGAGCCCTGAGTCAACACAAGAATATGAATCATTATTATATTATTTAAATACAGATTAATAATTGTCTTATAGATGAGCCCTGAGTCAACACAAGAATATGAATCATTATTATATTATTTAAATACAGTGGTAGATTAATAATTGTCTTATAGATGAGCCCTGAGTCAACACAAGAATATGAATCATTATTATATTATTTAAATACAGATTAATAATTGTCTTATAGATGAGCCCTGAGTCAACACAAGAATATGAATCATTATTATATTATTTAAATACAGTGGTAGATTAATAATTGTCTTATAGATGAGCCCTGAGTCAACACAAGAATATGAATCATTATTGTTATTATTTAAATACAGATTAATAATTGTCTTATAGATGAGCCCTGAGTCAACACAAGAATATGAATCATTATTATATTATTTAAATACAGATTAATAATCGTCTCATAGATGTGCCCTGAGTCAACACAAGAATATGAATCATTATTGTTATTGTTTGAATACAGATTAATAATTGTCTTATAGATGAGCCCTGAGTCAACACAAGAATATGAATCATTATTGTTATTGTTTGAATACAGATAACTAGATTAATAATTGTCTTATAGATGAGCCCTGAGTCAACACAAGAATATGAATCATTATTATGTGTTTAAATTGTTTCCTCCAAGTCTCCATAGTGAGCCCTCAACACAGTGAATCATTCCTCCAGAGTCAGATTAATAATTGTCTCAAGTCTGAGCCCTGAGTCAACACAAGAATATGAATCATTATTGTCATTATTTAAATACAGTCAGATTAATAATTGTCTTATAGATGCACTTCCCTGAGTCATCTGTTGTCAACAACTTATTATTTATGAATAATAATCTGTCTTATAGATGAGCCCTGAGTCAACACAAGAATATGAATCATTATTGTTATTATTTAAATACAGATTCATAATAATTGTCTTATAGATGAGCCCTGAGTCAACACAAGAATATGAATCATTATTATATTATTTAAATACAGTGGTAGATTAATAATTGTCTTATAGATGAGCCCTGAGTCAACACAAGAATATGAATCATTATTGTTATTGTTTGAATACAGATTAATAATTGTCTTATAGATGAGCCCTGAGTCAACACAAGAATATGAATCATTATTATATTATTTAACATACAGATTAATAATTGTCTTATAGATGAGCCCTGAGTCAACACAAGAATATGAATCATTATTATATTATTTAAATACAGTGGTAGATTAATAATTGTCTTATAGATGAGCCTGAGTCAACACAAGAATATGAATCATTATTATATTATTTAAATACAGTGGTAGATTAATAATTGTCTTATAGATGAGCCCTGAGTCAACACAAGAATATGAATCATTATTGTTATTGTTTAAATACAGATTAATAATTGTCTTATAGATGAGCCCTGAGTCAACACAAGAATATGAATCATTATTATATTATTTAAATACAGATTAATAATTGTCTTATAGATGAGCCCTGAGTCAACACAAGAATATGAATCATTATTGTTATTATTTAAATACAGTGGTAGATTAATAATTGTCTTATAGATGAGCCCTGAGTCAACACAAGAATATGAATCATTATTATATTATTTAAATACAGATTAATAATTGTCTTATAGATGAGCCCTGAGTCAACACAAGAATATGAATCATTATTATATTGTTTAAATACAGATTAATAATTGTCTTATAGATGAGCCCTGAGTCAACACAAGAATATGAATCATTATTATATTATTTAAATACAGTGGTAGATTAATAATTGTCTTATAGATGAGCCCTGAGTCAACACAAGAATATGAATCATTATTATATTATTTAAATACAGTGGTAGATTAATAATTGTCTTATAGATGAGCCCTGAGTCAACACAAGAATATGAATCATTATTTATATTATTTAAATACAGATTAATAATTGTCTTATAGATGAGCCCTGAGTCAACACAAGAATATGAATCATTATTATATTATTTAAATACAGTGGTAGATTAATAATTGTCTTATAGATGAGCCCTGAGTCAACACAAGAATATGAATCATTATTGTTATTGTTTGAATACAGATTCATAATTGTCTTATAGATGAGCCCTGAGTCAACACAAGAATATGAATCATTATTATATTATTTAAATACAGATAGATTAATAATTGTCTTATAGATGAGCCCTGAGTCAACACAAGAATATGAATCATTATTATATTATTTAAATACAGTGGTAGATTAATAATTGTCTTATAGATGAGCCCTGAGTCAACACAAGAATATGAATCATTATTATATTATTTAAATACAGATTAATAATTGTCTTATAGATGAGCCCTGAGTCAACACAAGAATATGAATCATTATTATATTATTTAAATACAGTGGTAGATTAATAATTGTCTTATAGATGAGCCCTGAGTCAACACAAGAATATGAATCATTATTGTTATTGTTTGAATACAGATTCATAATTGTCTCTTATAGATGAGCCCTGAGTCAACACAAGAATATGAATCATTATTATATTATTTAAATACAGTGGTAGATTAATAATTGTCTTATAGATGAGCCCTGAGTCAACACAAGAATATGAATCATTATTATATTATTTAAATACAGTGGTAGATTAATAATTGTCTTATAGATGAGCCCTGAGTCAACACAAGAATATGAATCATTATTATATTATTTAAATACAGTGGTAGATTAATAATTGTCTTATAGATGAGCCCTGAGTCAACACAAGAATATGAATCATTATTATATTATTTAAATAATACAGATTAATAATTGTCTTATAGATGAGCCCTGAGTCAACACAAGAATATGAATCATTATTATATTATTTAAATACAGTGGTAGATTAATAATTGTCTTATAGATGAGCCCTGAGTCAACACAAGAATATGAATCATTATTGTTATTGTTTGAATACAGATTCATAATTGTCTTATAGATGAGCCCTGAGTCAACACAAGAATATGAATCATTATTGTTATTATTTAAATACAGATTAATAATTGTCTTATAGATGAGCCCTGAGTCAACACAAGAATATGAATCATTATTATATTATTTAAATACAGTGGTAGATTAATAATTGTCTTATAGATGAGCCCTGAGTCAACACAAGAATATGAATCATTATTATATTATTTAAATACAGTGGTAGATTAATAATTGTCTTATAGATGAGCCCTGAGTCAACACAAGAATATGAATCATTATTGTTATTGTTTGAATACAGATTCATAATTGTCTTATAGATGAGCCCTGAGTCAACACA
Source organism: Paracanthobrama guichenoti (assembly GCA_018749465.1). Taxonomy (NCBI): domain Eukaryota; kingdom Metazoa; phylum Chordata; class Actinopteri; order Cypriniformes; family Gobionidae; genus Paracanthobrama; species Paracanthobrama guichenoti. The sequence goes on from JAGHMJ010000649.1 coordinate 23,126, forward strand.
AGAATATGAATCATTATTATATTATTTAAATACAGATTAATAATCGTCTCATAGATGTGCCCTGAGTCAACACAAGAATATGAATCATTATTATATTATTTAAATACAGTGGTAGATTAATAATTGTCTTATAGATGAGCCCTGAGTCAACACAAGAATATGAATCATTATTATATTATTTAAATACAGTGGTAGATTAATAATTGTCTTATAGATGAGCCCTGAGTCAACACAAGAATATGAATCATTATTATATTATTTGAATACAGATTAATAATTGTCTTATAGATGAGCCCTGAGTCAACACAAGAATATGAATCATTATTATATTATTTAAATACAGTGGTAGATTAATAATTGTCTTATAGATGAGCCCTGAGTCAACACAAGAATATGAATCATTATTGTTATTGTTTAAATACAGATTCATAATTGTCTTATAGATGAGCCCTGAGTCAACACAAGAATATGAATCATTATTATATTATTTAAATACAGATGGTAGATTAATACCTGTCTTATAGATGAGCCCTGAGTCAACACAAGAATATGAATCACCTGTGTTATTGTTTGAATCCAAGTCTCCATCGTGTTCCCTCGTCTTGTGTAGATCCAGAGTCTTCCTGTTTCAAGTCTGTCTCCAGCACGCTTCACCTGCAAGTATAAAGACTGTGTCATTCAGGATATCTTCATCAGACTCTCATAGATGAGCCTGAGTCAACACAAGAATATGAATCATTATGGTTATTCATTTAAATACACCTGATTAATAATGTGTCTTATAGATGAGCCCTGAGTCAACACAAGAATATGAATCATTATTATATTATTTAAATACAGATTAATAATTGTCTTATAGATGAGCCTGAGTCAACACAAGAATATGAATCATTATTGTTATTGTTTGAATACAGATTAATAATTGTCTTATAGATGAGCCCTGAGTCAACACAAGAATATGAATCGTTATTGTTCTTGTTTAAATACAGATTAATAATTGTCTTATAGATGAGCCCTGAGTCAACACAAGAATATGAATCATTATTATATTATTTAAATACAGATTAGATAATTGTCTTATAGATGAGCCCTGAGTCAACACAAGAATATGAATCATTATTATATTATTTAAATACAGTGGTAGATTAATAATTGTCTTATAGATGAGCCCTGAGTCAACACAAGAATATGAATCATTATTGTTATTATTTAAATACAGATTAATAATTGTCTTATAGATGAGCCCTGAGTCAACACAAGAATATGAATCATTATTATATTATTTAAATACAGATTAATAATTGTCTTATAGATGAGCCCTGAGTCAACACAAGAATATGAATCATTATTGTTATTATTTGAATACAGATTAATAATTGTCTTATAGATGAGCCCTGAGTCAACACAAGAATATGAATCATTATTGTTATTATTTGAATACAGATTAATAATTGTCTTATAGATGAGCCCTGAGTCAACACAAGAATATGAATCATTATTATATTATTTAAATACAGTGGTAGATTAATAATTGTCTTATAGATGAGCCCTGAGTCAACACAAGAATATGAATCATTATTGTTATTGTTTAAATACAGATTCATAATTGTCTTATAGATGAGCCCTGAGTCAACACAAGAATATGAATCATTATTATATTATTTAAATACAATGGTAGATTAATAATTGTCTTATAGATGAGCCCTGAGTCAACACAAGAATATGAATCATTATTATTATTTGTTTGAATACAGATTAATAATTGTCTTATAGATGAGCCCTGAGTCAACACAAGAATATGAATCATTATTATATTATTTAAATACAGTGGTAGATAATAATTGTCTTATAGATGAGCCCTGAGTCAACACAAGAATATGAATCATTATTGTTATTATTTAAATACAGATTAGATAATAATGTCTTATAGATGAGCCCTGAGTCAACACAAGAATATGAATCATTATTATATTATTTAAATACAGATTAATAATTGTCTTATAGATGAGCCCTGAGTCAACACAAGAATATGAATCATTATTATATTATTTAAATACAGATTAATAATTGTCTTATAGATGAGCCCTGAGTCAACACAAGAATATGAATCATTATTGTTATTGTTTAAATACAGATTAATAATTGTCTTATAGATGAGCCCTGAGTCAACACAAGAATATGAATCATTATTATATTATTTAAATACAGATTAATAATTGTCTTATAGATGAGCCCTGAGTCAACACAAGAATATGAATCATTATTATATTATTTAAATACAGTGGTAGATTAATAATTGTCTTATAGATGAGCCCTGAGTCAACACAAGAATATGAATCATTATTGTTATTGTTTGAATACAGATTAATAATTGTCTTATAGATGAGCCCTGAGTCAACACAAGAATATGAATCATTATTATATTATTTAAATACAGTGGTAGATTAATAATTGTCTTATAGATGAGCCCTGAGTCAACACAAGAATATGAATCATTATTGTTATTGTTTAAATACAGATTCATAATTGTCTTATAGATGAGCCCTGAGTCAACACAAGAATATGAATCATTATTATATTATTTAAATACAGTGGTAGATTAATAATTGTCTTATAGATGAGCCATGAGTCAACACAAGAATATGAATCATTATTATATTATTTAAATACAGTGGTAGATTAATAATTGTCTTATAGATGAGCCCTGAGTCAACACAAGAATATGAATCATTATTATATTATTTAAATACAGATTAATAATTGTCTTATAGATGAGCCCTGAGTCAACACAAGAATATGAATCATTATTATATTATTTAAATACAGTGGTAGATTAATAATTGTCTTATAGATGAGCCCTGAGTCAACACAAGAATATGAATCATTATTATATTATTTAAATACAGATTAATAATTGTCTTATAGATGAGCCCTGAGTCAACACAAGAATATGAATCATTATTATATTATTTAAATACAGATTAATAATTGTCTTATAGATGAGCCCTGAGTCAACACAAGAATATGAATCATTATTATATTATTTAAATACAGTGGTAGATTAATAATTGTCTTATAGATGAGCCCTGAGTCAACACAAGAATATGAATCATTATTATATTATTTAAATACAGTGGTAGATTAATAATTGTCTTATAGATGAGCCCTGAGTCAACACAAGAATATGAATCATTATTGTTATTGTTTGAATAAAGATAACTATAATAAAGAAACTTACCTCTCTGCTTACCTCAAGGACTCCAACGATCTACTTACCTGTGTTCCCTTGTTTCCTCCAAGTCTCCATCGTGTTCCTCGTCTTGTGTATTCCTCCAGAGTCTTCCTCGTTTCAAGTCTGTCTCCAGCACGCTTCACCTGCAAGTATAAAGACTGTGTCATTCAGGATATCTTCATCAGACTCACGAACTTCTACATTACTCACCTGCACTTATCTGCATCATCTGGTTGTTCAATAAACTTCACTAACCTGTATTCCTTGTGTCCGTCCCTTCTGTATTGTAACAGCCCTGAGTCAACACAAGAATATGAATCATTATTGTTATTGTTTGAATACAGATTCATAATTGTCTTATAGATGAGCCCTGAGTCAACACAAGAATATGAATCATTATTGTTATTGTTTAAATACAGATTAATAATTGTCTTATAGATGAGCCCTGAGTCAACACAAGAATATGAATCATTATTATATTATTTAAATACAGTGGTAGATTAATAATTGTCTTATAGATGAGCCCTGAGTCAACACAAGAATATGAATCATTATTGTTATTATTTAAAATACAGATTAATAATTGTCTTATAGATGAGCCCTGAGTCAACACAAGAATATGAATCATTATTATATTATTTAAATACAGATTAATAATTGTCTTATAGATGAGCCCTGAGTCAACACAAGAATATGAATCATTATTATATTATTTAAATACAGTGGTAGATTAATAATTGTCTTATAGATGAGCCCTGAGTCAACACAAGAATATGAATCATTATTGTTATTGTTTGAATACAGATTAATAATTGTCTTATAGATGAGCCCTGAGTCAACACAAGAATATGAATCATTATTATATTATTTAAATACAGTGGTAGATTAATAATTGTCTTATAGATGAGCCCTGAGTCAACACAAGAATATGAATCATTATTGTTATTGTTTAAATACAGATTAATAATTGTCTTATAGATGAGCCCTGAGTCAACACAAGAATATGAATCATTATTATATTATTTAAATACAGATTAATAATTGTCTTATAGATGAGCCCTGAGTCAACACAAGAATATGAATCATTATTATATTATTTAAATACAGTGGTAGATTAATAATTGTCTTATAGATGAGCCCTGAGTCAACACAAGAATATGAATCATTATTATATTATTTAAATACAGTGGTAGATTAATAATTGTCTTATAGATGAGCCCTGAGTCAACACAAGAATATGAATCATTATTATATTATTTAAATACAGATTAATAATTGTCTTATAGATGAGCCCTGAGTCAACACAAGAATATGAATCATTATTATATTATTTAAATACAGTGGTAGATTAATAATTGTCTTATAGATGAGCCCTGAGTCAACACAAGAATATGAATCATTATTGTTATTGTTTAAATGAATTAATAAAATAACTATAATCAAAGAAAAGAATTGAATCATTATTATATTATTCCAATACAGATTAATAATTGTCAAGTCTCCATCGTGTTCCTCGCCCTGAGTCAACTCCAGAATATGAATCATTATTGTCTATTGCTTTGCAAGTATAAAGACTGTGTCATTCAGGATATCTTCATCAGACTCTCATGAACTTCTACATTACTCACCTGCAAGAATCTGCATCATCTGGTTGTTCAATAAACTTCACTAACCTGTGGTAGATTGTGTCCGTCCCTTCTGTATTGTAACAGCCCTGAGTCAACACAAGAATATGAATCATTATTGTTATTGTTTGAATACAGATTAATAATTGTCTTATAGATGAGCCCTGAGTCAACACAAGAATATGAATCATTATTGTTATTGTTTAAATACAGATTAATAATTGTCTTATAGATGAGCCCTGAGTCAACACAAGAATATGAATCATTATTGTTATTATTTAAATACAGATTAATAATTGTCTTATAGATGAGCCCTGAGTCAACACAAGAATATGAATCATTATTATTTATTGTTTGAATACAGATTAATAATTGTCTTATAGATGAGCCCTGAGTCAACACAAGAATATGAATCATTATTATATTATTTAAATACAGTGGTAGATTAATAATTGTCTTATAGATGAGCCCTGAGTCAACACAAGAATATGAATCATTATTATATTATTTAAATACAGTGGTAGATTAATAATTGTCTTATAGATGAGCCCTGAGTCAACACAAGAATATGAATCATTATTATATTATTTAAATACAGTGGTAGATTAATAATTGTCTTATAGATGAGCCCTGAGTCAACACAAGAATATGAATCATTATTGTTATTATTTAAATACAGATTAATAATTGTCTTATAGATGAGCCCTGAGTCAACACAAGAATATGAATCATTATTATATTATTTAAATACAGTGGTAGATTAATAATTGTCTTATAGATGAGCCCTGAGTCAACACAAGAATATGAATCATTATTGTTATTATTTAAATACAGATTAATAATTGTCTTATAGATGAGCCCTGAGTCAACACAAGAATATGAATCATTATTTGTTATTTGTTTAAATACAGATTAATAATTGTCTTATAGATGAGCCCTGAGTCAACACAAGAATATGAATCATTATTATATTATTTAAATACAGATTAATAATTGTCTTATAGATGAGCCCTGAGTCAACACAAGAATATGAATCATTATTATATTATTTAAATACAGTGGTAGATTAATAATTGTCTTATAGATGAGCCCTGAGTCAACACAAGAATATGAATCATTATTGTTATTATTTAAATACAGATAGATTAATAATTGTCTTATAGATGAGCCCTGAGTCAACACAAGAATATGAATCATTATTATATTATTTAAATACAGATTAATAATTGTCTCATAGAGAGCCCTGAGTCAACACAAGAATATGAATCATTATTATATTATTTAAATACAGTGGTAGATTAATAATTGTCTTATAGATGAGCCCTGAGTCAACACAAGAATATGAATCATTATTATTATTGTTTGAATACAGATTAATAATTGTCTTATAGATGAGCCCTGAGTCAACACAAGAATATGAATCATTATTGTTATTGTTTAAATACAGATTAATAATTGTCTTATAGATGAGCCCTGAGTCAACACAAGAATATGAATCATTATTATATTATTTAAAATACAGATTAATAATTGTCTTATAGATGAGCCCTGAGTCAACACAAGAATATGAATCATTATTATATTATTTAAATACAGTGGTAGATTAATAATTGTCTTATAGATGAGCCCTGAGTCAACACAAGAATATGAATCATTATTATATTGTTTAAATACAGATTAATAATTGTCTTATAGATGAGCCCTGAGTCAACACAAGAATATGAATCATTATTATATTATTTAAATACAGATTAGATTAATAATTGTCTTATAGATGAGCCCTGAGTCAACACAAGAATATGAATCATTATTATATTATTTAAATACAGTGGTAGATTAATAATTGTCTTATAGATGAGCCCTGAGTCAACACAAGAATATGAATCATTATTATATTGTTTAAATACAGATTAATAATTGTCTTATAGATGAGCCCTGAGTCAACACAAGAATATGAATCATTATTATATTATTTAAATACATGGTAGATTAATAATTGTCTTATAGATGAGCCCTGAGTCAACACAAGAATATGAATCATTATTATATTATTTAAATACAGTGGTAGATTAATAATTGTCTTATAGATGAGCCCTGAGTCAACACAAGAATATGAATCATTATTATATTATTTAAATACAGATTAATAATTGTCTTATAGATGAGCCCTGAGTCAACACAAGAATATGAATCATTATTATATTATTTAAATACAGTGGTAGATTAATAATTGTCTTATAGATGAGCCCTGAGTCAACACAAGAATATGAATCATTATTGTTATTATTTAAATACAGATTAATAATTGTCTTATAGATGAGCCCTGAGTCAACACAAGAATATGAATCATTATTATATTATTTAAATACAGTGGTAGATTAATAATTGTCTTATAGATGAGCCCTGAGTCAACACAAGAATATGAATCATTATTATATTATTTAAATACAGTGGTAGATTAATAATTGTCTTATAGATGAGCCCTGAGTCAACACAAGAATATGAATCATTATTATATTGTTTAAATAATACAGATTAATAATTGTCTTATAGATGAGCCCTGAGTCAACACAAGAATATGAATCATTATTATATTATTTTAAATACAGTGGTAGATTAATAATTGTCTTATAGATGAGCCCTGAGTCAACACAAGAATATGAATCATTATTGTTATTGTTTGAATACAGATTCATAATTGTCTTATAGATGAGCCCTGAGTCAACACAAGAATATGAATCATTATTATATTATTTAAATACAGTGGTAGATTAATAATTGTCTTATAGATGAGCCCTGAGTCAACACAAGAATATGAATCATTATTATATTATTTAAATACAGTAGATTAATAATTGTCTTATAGATGAGCCCTGAGTCAACACAAGAATATGAATCATTATTATATTATTTAAATACAGATTAGATAATTGTCTTATAGATGAGCCCTGAGTCAACACAAGAATATGAATCATTATTTATTGTTTGAATAAAGATAACTATAATAAAGAACTTAATTGTCTTATAGACCTGTGTTCCTTGTTTCAACACAAGAATATGAATCATTATTATATTGTTTAAATCCAGATTCTTAATTTTCAAGTCTGTCTCTGAGTCGCTCACCTGCATGAGTATAAAGACTAAATCATTCAGGATATCTTCATCAGACTCTCACTGAGTCAACACAACATCATTATATTATTTGCATCATCTGGTTGTTCAATAAACTTCACTAACCTGTATTCCTTGTGTCCGTCCCTTCTGTATTGTAACAGCCCTGAGTCAACACAAGAATATGAATCATTATTGTTATTGTTTGAATACAGATTCATAATTGTCTTATAGATGAGCCCTGAGTCAACACAAGAATATGAATCATTATTGTTATTGTTTAAATACAGATTAATAATTGTCTTATAGATGAGCCCTGAGTCAACACAAGAATATGAATCATTATTATATTATTTAAATACAGTGGTAGATTAATAATTGTCTTATAGATGAGCCCTGAGTCAACACAAGAATATGAATCATTATTATATTATTTAAATACAGATTAGATAATTGTGTCTTATAGATGAGCCCTGAGTCAACACAAGAATATGAATCATTATTATATTATTTAAATACAGATTAATAATTGTCTTATAGATGAGCCCTGAGTCAACACAAGAATATGAATCATTATTATATTATTTAAATACAGTGGTAGATTAATAATTGTCTTATAGATGAGCCCTGAGTCAACACAAGAATATGAATCATTATTATATTATTTAAATACAGATTAATAATTGTCTTATAGATGAGCCCTGAGTCAACACAAGAATATGAATCATTATTATATTATTTAAATACAGTGGTAGATTAATAATTGTCTTATAGATGAGCCCTGAGTCAACACAAGAATATGAATCATTATTGTTATTGTTTAAATACAGATTAATAATTGTCTTATAGATGAGCCCTGAGTCAACACAAGAATATGAATCATTATTATATTATTTAAATGAATACAGATTAATAATTGTCTTATAGATGAGCCCTGAGTCAACACAAGAATATGAATCATTATTATATTATTTAAATACAGTGGTAGATTAATAATTGTCTTATAGATGAGCCCTGAGTCAACACAAGAATATGAATCATTATTATATTATTTAAATACAGATTAATAATTGTCTTATAGATGAGCCCTGAGTCAACACAAGAATATGAATCATTATTATATTATTTAAATACAGTGGTAGATTAATAATTGTCTTATAGATGAGCCCTGAGTCAACACAAGAATATGAATCATTATTATATTATTTAAATACAGATTAATAATTGTCTTATAGATGAGCCCTGAGTCAACACAAGAATATGAATCATTATTGTTATTATTTAAATACAAATGGTAGATTAATAATTGTCTTATAGATGAGCCCTGAGTCAACACAAGAATATGAATCATTATTGTTATTATTTAAATCCAGATTAATAATTGTCTTATAGATGAGCCCTGAGTCAACACAAGAATATGAATCATTATTATATTATTTAAATACAGAGATTAATAATTGTCTTATAGATGAGCCCTGAGTCAACACAAGAATATGAATCATTATTATATTATTTAAATACAGATTAGATTAATAATTGTCTTATAGATGAGCCCTGAGTCAACACAAGAATATGAATCATTATTGTTATTGTTTAAATACAGATTAATAATTGTCTTATAGATGAGCCCTGAGTCAACACAAGAATATGAATCATTATTGTTATTATTTAAATACAGATTAATAATTGTCTTATAGATGAGCCCTGAGTCAACACAAGAATATGAATCATTATTATATTATTTAAATACAGATTAATAATTGTCTTATAGATGAGCCCTGAGTCAACACAAGAATATGAATCATTATTGTTATTGTTTAAATACAGATTAATAATTGTCTTATAGATGAGCCCTGAGTCAACACAAGAATATGAATCATTATTATATTATTTAAATACAGTGGTAGATTAATAATTGTCTTATAGATGAGCCCTGAGTCAACACAAGAATATGAATCATTATTATATTATTTAAATACAGTGGTAGATTAATAATTGTCTTATAGATGAGCCCTGAGTCAACACAAGAATATGAATCATTATTATATTATTTAAATACAGATTAATAATTGTCTTATAGATGAGCCCTGAGTCAACACAAGAATATGAATCATTATTATATTATTTAAATACAGATTAATAATTGTCTTATAGATGAGCCCTGAGTCAACACAAGAATATGAATCATTATTATATTATTTAAATACAGTGGTAGATTAATAATTGTCTTATAGATGAGCCCTGAGTCAACACAAGAATATGAATCATTATTATATTATTTAAATACAGATTAATAATTGTCTTATAGATGAGCCCTGAGTCAACACAAGAATATGAATCATTATTATATTATTTAAATACAGTGGTAGATTAATAATTGTCTTATAGATGAGCCCTGAGTCAACACAAGAATATGAATCATTATTATATTATTTAAATACAGATTAATAATTGTCTTATAGATGAGCCCTGAGTCAACACAAGAATATGAATCATTATTGTTATTTGTTTGAATACAGATTAATAATTGTCTTATAGATGAGCCCTGAGTCAACACAAGAATATGAATCATTATTGTTATTGTTTGAATACAAGATTAATACTATAATAAATAGACCTCTCTGCTCAACACAAGGACTCCAACGATCTACTTATATTATTTGTTCCCTTGTTTAGATCCAAGTCTCCATCGTCTTATCCTGAGCCTGAGTCAACACAGAGAATATGTATTCAATCTGTCTCCAGCACGCTTCACCTGCAAGTATAAAGACTGTGTCATTCAGGATATCTTCATCAGACTCAATAACTTCTACATTAGTCAACACAAGAATATGAATCATCTGGTTATTATTTAAATACACCTGATTAATAATGTGTCCCTTCTTATAGATGAGCCCTGAGTCAACACAAGAATATGAATCATTATTGTTATTGTTTGAATACAGATTAATAATTGTCTTATAGATGAGCCCTGAGTCAACACAAGAATATGAATCATTATTGTTATTGTTTAAATACAGATTAATAATTGTCTTATAGATGAGCCCTGAGTCAACACAAGAATATGAATCATTATTATATTATTTAAATACAGTGGTAGATTAATAATTGTCTTATAGATGAGCCCTGAGTCAACACAAGAATATGAATCATTATTATATTATTTAAATACAGTGGTAGATTAATAATTGTCTTATAGATGAGCCCTGAGTCAACACAAGAATATGAATCATTATTATATTATTTAAATACAGATTAATAATTGTCTTATAGATGAGCCCTGAGTCAACACAAGAATATGAATCATTATTATATTATTTAAATACAGTGGTAGATTAATAATTGTCTTATAGATGAGCCCTGAGTCAACACAAGAATATGAATCATTATTATATTATTTGTTTACAATGGTAGATTAATAATTGTCTTATAGATGAGCCCTGAGTCAACACAAGAATATGAATCATTATTATATTATTTAAATACAGTGGTAGATTAATAATTGTCTTATAGATGAGCCCTGAGTCAACACAAGAATATGAATCATTATTATATTATTTAAATACAGATTAATAATTGTTGTCTTATAGATGAGCCCTGAGTCAACACAAGAATATGAATCATTATTATATTATTTAAATACAGATTAGATAATTGTCTTATAGATGAGCCCTGAGTCAACACAAGAATATGAATCATTATTATTTTTGTTTGAATACAGATTAATAATTGTCTTATAGATGAGCCCTGAGTCAACACAAGAATATGAATCATTATTATATTATTTAAATACAGTGGTAGATTAATAATTGTCTTATAGATGAGCCCTGAGTCAACACAAGAATATGAATCATTATTATATTATTTAAATACAGATTAATAATTGTCTTATAGATGAGCCCTGAGTCAACACAAGAATATGAATCATTATTATTGTTATTATTTAAATACAGTGTATGAATTAATAATTGTCTTATAGATCTTATAGAGCCCTGAGTCAACACAAGAATATGAATCATTATTATATTATTTAAATACAGATTAATAATTGTCTTATAGATGAGCCCTGAGTCAACACAAGAATATGAATCATTATTATATTATTTAAATACATACAGATTAATAATTGTCTTATAGATGAGCCCTGAGTCAACACAAGAATATGAATCATTATTATATTATTTAAATACAGATTAATAATTGTCTTATAGATGAGCCCTGAGTCAACACAAGAATATGAATCATTATTATATTATTTAAATACAGATTAATAATTGTCTTATAGATGAGCCCTGAGTCAACACAAGAATATGAATCATTATTATATTATTTAAATACAGTGGTAGATTAATAATTGTCTTATAGATGAGCCTGAGTCAACACAAGAATATGAATCATTATTATATTATTTAAATACAGTGGTAGATTAATAATTGTCTTATAGATGAGCCCTGAGTCAACACAAGAATATGAATCATTATTATATTATTTAAATACAGTGGTAGATTAATAATTGTCTTATAGATGAGCCCTGAGTCAACACAAGAATATGAATCATTATTATATTATTTAAATACAGGTAGATTAATAATTGTCTTATAGATGAGCCCTGAGTCAACACAAGAATATGAATCATTATTATATTATTTAAATACAGATTAATAATTGTCTTATAGATGAGCCCTGAGTCAACACAAGAATATGAATCATTATTGTTATTGTTTGAATAAAGATAACTATAATAAAGAAACTTACCTCTCTGCTTACCTCAAGGACTCCAACGATCTACTTACCTGTGTTCCCTTGTTTCCTCCAAGTCTCCATCGTGTTCCCTCGTCTTGTGTATTCCTCCAGAGTCTTCCTCGTTTCAAGTCTGTCTCCAGCACGCTTCACCTGCAAGTATAAAGACTGTGTCATTCAGGATATCTTCATCAGACTCTCACGAACTTCTACATTACTCACCTGCACTTCCGTCTGCATCATCTGGTTGTTCAATAAACTTCACTAACCTGTATTCCTTGTGTCCGTCCCTTCTGTATTGTAACAGCCCTGAGTCAACACAAGAATATGAATCATTATTGTTATTGTTTAAATACAGATTCATAATTGTCTTATAGATGAGCCCTGAGTCAACACAAGAATATGAATCATTATTGTTATTGTTTAAATACAGATTAATAATTGTCTTATAGATGAGCCCTGAGTCAACACAAGAATATGAATCATTATTATATTATTTAACATACAGATTAATAATTGTCTTATAGATGAGCCCTGAGTCAACACAAGAATATGAATCATTATTGTTATTATTTAAATACAGATTCATAATTGTCTTATAGATGAGCCCTGAGTCAACACAAGAATATGAATCATTATTATATTATTTAAATACAGTGGTAGATTAATAATTGTCTTATAGATGAGCCCTGAGTCAACACAAGAATATGAATCATTATTATATTATTTAAATACAGATTAATAATTGTCTTATAGATGAGCCCTGAGTCAACACAAGAATATGAATCATTATTATATTATTTAAATACAGTGGTAGATTATAATTGTCTTATAGATGAGCCCTGAGTCAACACAAGAATATGAATCATTATTGTTATTATTTAAATACAGTGGTAGATTAATAATTGTCTTATAGATGAGCCCTGAGTCAACACAAGAATATGAATCATTATTATATTATTTAAATACAGATTAATAATTGTCTTATAGATGAGCCCTGAGTCAACACAAGAATATGAATCATTATTGTTATTGTTTGAATACAGATTCATAATTGTCTTATAGATGAGCCCTGAGTCAACACAAGAAATATGAATCATTATTATATTATTTAAATACAGATTAATAATTGTCTTATAGATGAGCCCTGAGTCAACACAAGAATATGAATCATTATTATATTATTTAAATACAGTGGTAGATTAATAATTGTCTTATAGATGAGCCCTGAGTCAACACAAGAATATGAATCATTATTATATTATTTAAATACAGATTAATAATTGTCTTATAGATGAGCCCTGAGTCAACACAAGAATATGAATCATTATTATATTATTTAAATACAGTGGTAGATTAATAATTGTCTTATAGATGAGCCCTGAGTCAACACAAGAATATGAATCATTATTATATTATTTGAATACAGATTAATAATTGTCTTATAGATGAGCCCTGAGTCAACACAAGAATATGAATCATTATTATATTATTTAAATACAGATTAGATAATTGTCTGTCTTATAGATGAGCCCTGAGTCAACACAAGAATATGAATCATTATTATATTATTTAAATACAGTGGTAGATTAATAATTGTCTTATAGATGAGCCCTGAGTCAACACAAGAATATGAATCATTATTATATTATTTAAATACAGTGGTAGATTAATAATTGTCTTATAGATGAGCCCTGAGTCAACACAAGAATATGAATCATTATTATATTATTTAAATACAGTGGTAGATTAATAATTGTCTTATAGATGAGCCCTGAGTCAACACAAGAATATGAATCATTATTATATTATTTAATATACAGTGGTAGATTAATAATTGTCTTATAGATGAGCCCTGAGTCAACACAAGAATATGAATCATTATTATATTATTTAAATACAGATCATTATTGTGTATTATTTAATTGTCTTATAGATGAGCCCTGAGTCAACACAAGAATATGAATCATTATTATATTATTTAAATACAGTGGTAGATTAATAATTGTCTTATAGATGAGCCCTGAGTCAACACAAGAATATGAATCATTATTATATTATTTTAAATACAGATTAATAATTGTCTTATAGATGAGCCCTGAGTCAACACAAGAATATGAATCATTATTATATTATTTAAATACAGATTAATAATTGTCTTATAGATGAGCCCTGAGTCAACACAAGAATATGAATCATTATTATATTATTTAAATACAGATTAATAATTGTCTTATAGATGAGCCCTGAGTCAACACAAGAATATGAATCATTATTATATTATTTAAATACAGTGGTAGATTAATAATTGTCTTATAGATGAGCCCTGAGTCAACACAAGAATATGAATCATTATTATATTATTTAAATACAGATTAATAATTGTCTTATAGATGAGCCCTGAGTCAACACAAGAATATGAATCATTATTATATTATTTAAATACAGTGGTAGATTAATAATTGTCTTATAGATGAGCCCTGAGTCAACACAAGAATATGAATCATTATTATATTATTTAAATACAGTGGTAGATTAATAATTGTCTTATAGATGAGCCCTGAGTCAACACAAGAATATGAATCATTATTATATTATTTAAATACAATGGTAGATTAATAATTGTCTTATAGATGAGCCCTGAGTCAACACAAGAATATGAATCATTATTATATTATTTAAATACAGTGGTAGATTAATAATTGTCTTATAGATGAGCCCTGAGTCAACACAAGAATATGAATCATTATTATTGTTATTATTTAAATACAGATTAATAATTGTCTTATAGATGAGCCCTGAGTCAACACAAGAAGAATATGAATCATTATTATATTATTTAAATACAGATTAATAATTGTCTTATAGATGAGCCCTGAGTCAACACAAGAATATGAATCATTATTATATTATTTAAATACAGTGGTAGATTAATAATTGTCTTATAGATGAGCCCTGAGTCAACACAAGAATATGAATCATTATTGTTATTGTTTGAATAAAGATAACTATAATAAAGAAACTTACCTCTCTGCTTACCTCAAGGACTCCAACGATCTACTTACCTGTGTTCCCTTGTTTCCTCCAAGTCTCCATCGTGTTCCCTCGTCTTGTGTATTCCTCCAGAGTCTTCCTCGTTTCAAGTCTGTCTCCAGCACGCTTCACCTGCAAGTATAAAGACTGTGTCATTCAGGATATCTTCATCAGACTCTCACGAACTTCTACATTACTCACCTGCACTTCCGTCTGCATCATCTGGTTGTTCAATAAACTTCACTAACCTGTATTCCTTGTGTCCGTCCCTTCTGTATTGTAACAGCCCTGAGTCAACACAAGAATATGAATCATTATTGTTATTGTTTGAATACAGATTAATAATTGTCTTATAGATGAGCCCTGAGTCAACACAAGAATATGAATCATTATTGTTATTGTTTAAATACAGATTAATAATTGTCTTATAGATGAGCCCTGAGTCAACACAAGAATATGAATCATTATTATATTATTTAAATACAGTGGTAGATTAATAATTGTCTTATAGATGAGCCCTGAGTCAACACAAGAATATGAATCATTATTGTTATTGTTTGAATACAGATTAATAATTGTCTTATAGATGAGCCCTGAGTCAACACAAGAATATGAATCATTATTATATTATTTAAATACAGTGGTAGATTAATAATTGTCTTATAGATGAGCCCTGAGTCAACACAAGAATATGAATCATTATTATATTATTTAAATACAGTGGTAGATTAATAATTGTCTTATAGATGAGCCCTGAGTCAACACAAGAATATGAATCATTATTATATTATTTAAATACAGATTAGATAATTGTCTTATAGATGAGCCCTGAGTCAACACAAGAATATGAATCATTATTATATTATTTAAATACAGTGGTAGATTAATAATTGTCTTATAGATGAGCCCTGAGTCAACACAAGAATATGAATCATTATTATATTATTGTTTGAATACAGATTAATAATTGTCTTATAGATGAGCCCTGAGTCAACACAAGAATATGAATCATTATTGTTATTATTTAAAATACAGATTAATAATTGTCTTATAGATGAGCCCTGAGTCAACACAAGAATATGAATCATTATTATTTATTGTTTAAATACAGATTAATAATTGTCTTATAGATGAGCCCTGAGTCAACACAAGAATATGAATCATTATTATATTATTTTAAATACAGTGGTAGATTAATAATTGTCTTATAGATGAGCCCTGAGTCAACACAAGAATATGAATCATTATTATATTGTTTACAATACAGATTAATAATTGTCTTATAGATGAGCCCTGAGTCAACACAAGAATATGAATCATTATTATATTATTTAAATACAGTGGTAGATTAATAATTGTCTTATAGATGAGCCCTGAGTCAACACAAGAATATGAATCATTATTGTTATTATTTGAATACAGATAGATTAATAATTGTCTTATAGATGAGCCCTGAGTCAACACAAGAATATGAATCATTATTGTTATTATTTAAATACAGATTAATAATTGTCTTATAGATGAGCCCTGAGTCAACACAAGAATATGAATCATTATTATATTATTTAAATACAGATTAGATTAATAATTGTCTTATAGATGAGCCCTGAGTCAACACAAGAATATGAATCATTATTATATTATTTAAATACAGTGGTAGATTAATAATTGTCTTATAGATGAGCCTGAGTCAACACAAGAATATGAATCATTATTATATTATTTAAATACAGTGGTAGATTAATAATTGTCTTATAGATGAGCCCTGAGTCAACACAAGAATATGAATCATTATTATATTATTTAAATACAGATTAATAATTGTCTTATAGATGAGCCCTGAGTCAACACAAGAATATGAATCATTATTATATTATTTAAATACAGTGGTAGATTAATAATTGTCTTATAGATGAGCCCTGAGTCAACACAAGAATATGAATCATTATTGTTATTATTTAAATACAGATTAATAATTGTCTTATAGATGAGCCCTGAGTCAACACAAGAATATGAATCATTATTATATTATTTAAATACAGTGGTAGATTAATAATTGTCTTATAGATGAGCCCTGAGTCAACACAAGAATATGAATCATTATTATATTATTGTTTGAATACAGATTAATAATTGTCTTATAGATGAGCCCTGAGTCAACACAAGAATATGAATCATTATTATATTATTTAAATACAGATTAATAATTGTCTTATAGATGAGCCCTGAGTCAACACAAGAATATGAATCATTATTATATTATTTAAATACAGTGGTAGATTAATAATTGTCTTATAGATGAGCCCTGAGTCAACACAAGAATATGAATCATTATTATATTATTTAAATACAGTGGTAGATTAATAATTGTCTTATAGATGAGCCCTGAGTCAACACAAGAATATGAATCATTATTGTTATTGTTTGAATAAAGATAGATTAATAAGAAACTTATAGATCTGCCTGAGTCAAGGACAAGAACGATCTACTTATTATTGTTATTGTTTCCTCCAAGTCTCCATCGTGTTCCCTCGTCTTGTGTATTCCTCCAGAGTCTTCCTCGTTTCAAGTCTGTCTCCAGCACGCTTCACCTGCAAGTATAAAGACTGTGTCATTCAGGATATATCATCAGACTCTCACGAACTTCTACATTACTCACCTGCACTTCCGTCTGCATCATCTGGTTGTTCAATAAACTTACTAACCTGTATTCCTTTAATCCGTCCCTTCTGTATAGATAACAGCCCTGAGTCAACACAAGAATATGAATCATTATTGTTATTGTTTGAATACAGATTAATAATTGTCTTATAGATGAGCCCTGAGTCAACACAAGAATATGAATCATTATTGTTATTGTTTAAATACAGATTAATAATTGTCTTATAGATGAGCCCTGAGTCAACACAAGAATATGAATCATTATTATATTATTTAAATACAGTGGTAGATTAATAATTGTCTTATAGATGAGCCCTGAGTCAACACAAGAATATGAATCATTATTGTTATTGTTTAAATACAGATTAATAATTGTCTTATAGATGAGCCCTGAGTCAACACAAGAATATGAATCATTATTATATTATTTAAATACAGTGGTAGATTAATAATTGTCTTATAGATGAGCCCTGAGTCAACACAAGAATATGAATCATTATTATATTATTTAAATACAGTGGTAGATTAATAATTGTCTTATAGATGAGCCCTGAGTCAACACAAGAATATGAATCATTATTGTTATTATTTTTGAATACAGATTAATAATTGTCTTATAGATGAGCCCTGAGTCAACACAAGAATATGAATCATTATTATATTATTTAAATACAGTGGTAGATTAATAATTGTCTTATAGATGAGCCCTGAGTCAACACAAGAATATGAATCATTATTTATTATTTGTTTGAATACAGATTAATAATTGTCTTATAGATGAGCCCTGAGTCAACACAAGAATATGAATCATTATTATATTATTTAAATACAGATTAATAATTGTCTTATAGATGAGCCCTGAGTCAACACAAGAATATGAATCATTATTATATTATTTAAATACAGTGGTAGATTAATAATTGTCTTATAGATGAGCCCTGAGTCAACACAAGAATATGAATCATTATTATATTATTTAAATACAGATTAATAATTGTCTTATAGATGAGCCCTGAGTCAACACAAGAATATGAATCATTATTATATTATTTAAATACAGATTAATAATTGTCTTATAGATGAGCCCTGAGTCAACACAAGAATATGAATCATTATTATTATTTAAATACAGATTCATAATTGTCTTATAGATGAGCCCTGAGTCAACACAAGAATATGAATCATTATTGTTATTGTTTGAATAAAGATAACTATAATAAAGAAACTTACCTCTGAGCTTACCTCAAGGACTCAACGATCTACTTACCTGTGTTCCCTTGTTTCCTCCAAGTCTCCATCGTGTTCCTCGTCTTGTGTATTCCTCCAGAGTCTTCCTCGTTTCAAGTCTGTCTCCAGCACGCTTCACCTGCAAGTATAAAGACTGTGTCATTCATTATATCTTATCAGACTCTCACGAACTTCTACATTAATAACCTGCACTTCCGATCTGCATCATCTGGTTGTTCAATAAACTTCACTAACCTGTATTCCTTGTGTCCATCCCTTCTGTATTGTAACAGCCCTGAGTCAACACAAGAATATGAATCATTATTGTTATTGTTTGAATACAGATTCATAATTGTCTTATAGATGAGCCCTGAGTCAACACAAGAATATGAATCATTATTGTTATTGTTTAAATACAGATTAATAATTGTCTTATAGATGAGCCCTGAGTCAACACAAGAATATGAATCATTATTGTTATTGTTTACAATACAGATTAATAATTGTCTTATAGATGAGCCCTGAGTCAACACAAGAATATGAATCATTATTATATTATTTAAATACAGATTAATAATTGTCTTATAGATGAGCCCTGAGTCAACACAAGAATATGAATCATTATTATATTATTTAAATACAGTGGTAGATTAATAATTGTCTTATAGATGAGCCCTGAGTCAACACAAGAATATGAATCATTATTATATTATTTAAATACAGTGGTAGATTAATAATTGTCTTATAGATGAGCCCTGAGTCAACACAAGAATATGAATCATTATTATATTATTTAAATACAGTGGTAGATTAATAATTGTCTTATAGATGAGCCCTGAGTCAACACAAGA
Source organism: Paracanthobrama guichenoti (assembly GCA_018749465.1). Taxonomy (NCBI): domain Eukaryota; kingdom Metazoa; phylum Chordata; class Actinopteri; order Cypriniformes; family Gobionidae; genus Paracanthobrama; species Paracanthobrama guichenoti. The sequence goes on from JAGHMJ010000649.1 coordinate 43,606, forward strand.
ATATGAATCATTATTGTTATTATTTAAATACAGATTAATAATTGTCTTATAGATGAGCCCTGAGTCAACACAAGAATATGAATCATTATTATATTATTTAAATACAGTGGTAGATTAATAATTGTCTTATAGATGAGCCCTGAGTCAACACAAGAATATGAATCATTATTGTTATTGTTTAAAATACAGATTAATAATTGTCTTATAGATGAGCCTGAGTCAACACAAGAATATGAATCATTATTGTTATTGTTTAAATACAGATTAATAATTGTCTTATAGATGAGCCCTGAGTCAACACAAGAATATGAATCATTATTATATTATTTAAATACAGATTAATAATTGTCTTATAGATGAGCCCTGAGTCAACACAAGAATATGAATCATTATTATATTATTTAAATACAGTGGTAGATTAATAATTGTCTTATAGATGAGCCCTGAGTCAACACAAGAATATGAATCATTATTGTTATTGTTTGAATACAGATAACTATAATGTCTTATAGATGAGCCCTGAGTCAACACAAGAATAACGATCTACTTATGTGTTTATTGTTTATTCCAAGTACAGATTAATAATTGTCTTATAGATTCCCCTGAGTCAACACAAGAATATGAATCATTATTATATTATTTAAATACAAGTATAGATTAATAGGATATGTCTTATAGATGAGCCCTGAGTCAACACAAGAATATGAATCATTATTATATTTTTAAATACAGTGGTAGATTAATAATTGTCTTATAGATGAGCCCTGAGTCAACACAAGAATATGAATCATTATTGTTATTGTTTGAATACAGATTAATAATTGTCTTATAGATGAGCCCTGAGTCAACACAAGAATATGAATCATTATTGTTATTATTTAAAAATACAGATTAATAATTGTCTTATAGATGAGCCCTGAGTCAACACAAGAATATGAATCATTATTATATTATTTAAATACAGTGGTAGATTAATAATTGTCTTATAGATGAGCCCTGAGTCAACACAAGAATATGAATCATTATTATTATATTATTTAAATACAGTGGTAGATTAATAATTGTCTTATAGATGAGCCCTGAGTCAACACAAGAATATGAATCATTATTGTTATTGTTTGAATACAGATTAATAATTGTCTTATAGATGAGCCCTGAGTCAACACAAGAATATGAATCATTATTATATTATTTAAATACAGTGGTAGATTAATAATTGTCTTATAGATGAGCCCTGAGTCAACACAAGAATATGAATCATTATTATATTATTTAAATACAGTGGTAGATTAATAATTGTCTTATAGATGAGCCCTGAGTCAACACAAGAATATGAATCATTATTATATTATTTAAATACAGATTAATAATTGTCTTATAGATGAGCCCTGAGTCAACACAAGAATATGAATCATTATTATATTATTTAAATACAGTGGTAGATTAATAATTGTCTTATAGATGAGCCCTGAGTCAACACAAGAATATGAATCATTATTATATTATTTAAATACAGTGAGTAATTAATAATTGTCTTATAGATGAGCCCTGAGTCAACACAAGAATATGAATCATTATTGTTATTGTTTGAATACAGATTAATAATTGTCTTATAGATGAGCCCTGAGTCAACACCTGAGTCAACACAAGAATATGAATCATTATTATATTATTTAAATACATGAATCATTGGTAGATTAATAATTGTCTTATAGATGAGCCTGAGTCAACACAAGAATATGAATCATTATTATATTATTTAAATACAGTGGTAGATTAATAATTGTCTTATAGATGAGCCCTGATACAGAATCATTATTATATTATTTAAATACAGTTTGGTAGATTAATAATTGTCTTATAGATGAGCCCTGAGTCAACACAAGAATATGAATCATTATTGTTATTATTTAAATACAGATTAATAATTGTCTTATAGATGAGCCCTGAGTCAACACAAGAATATGAATCATTATTATATTGTTTAAATACAGATTAATAATTGTCTTATAGATGAGCCCTGAGTCAACACAAGAATATGAATCATTATTATATTATTTAAATACAGTGGTAGATTAATAATTGTCTTATAGATGAGCCCTGAGTCAACACAAGAATATGAATCATTATTATATTGTTTAAATACAGATAGATTAATAATTGTCTTATAGATGAGCCCTGAGTCAACACAAGAATATGAATCATTATTATATTATTTAAATACAGATTAATAATTGTCTTATAGATGAGCCCTGAGTCAACACAAGAATATGAATCATTATTATATTATTTAAATACAGTGGTAGATTAATAATTGTCTTATAGATGAGCCTGAGTCAACACAAGAATATGAATCATTATTGTTATTGTTTGAATACAGATTAATAATTGTCTTATAGATGAGCCCTGAGTCAACACAAGAATATGAATCATTATTATATTATTTAAATACAGATTAGATTAATAATTGTCTTATAGATGAGCCCTGAGTCAACACAAGAATATGAATCATTATTATATTATTTAAATACAGTGGTAGATTAATAATTGTCTTATAGATGAGCCCTGAGTCAACACAAGAATATGAATCATTATTGTTATTGTTTGAATACAGATTAATAATTGTCTTATAGATGAGCCCTGAGTCAACACAAGAATATGAATCATTATTATATGTGTTTTGTTTCCTCCAAGTCTTATAGATGAGCCCTGTTCAACACTGAATCATTATTGTATTCTACAGAGTAGATGTCTTATAGATGAGCCCTGAGTCAACACAAGAATATATGAATCATTATTGTGTCATTCAGGATATCTTCATCAGATTCATAATTCTCTTATAGATGAGCCCTGAGTCAACACAAGAATATGAATCATCATAAGTTCAATATGAACTGAGTCATAATCATTATTATATTATTAAATACAGTGGTAGATTAATAATTGTCTTATAGATGAGCCCTGAGTCAACACAAGAATATGAATCATTATTGTTATTATTTTGAATACAGATTAATAATTGTCTTATAGATGAGCCCTGAGTCAACACAAGAATATGAATCATTATTATATTATTTAAATACAGATTAATAATTGTCTTATAGATGAGCCCTGAGTCAACACAAGAATATGAATCATTATTGTTATTGTTTAAATACAGATTAATAATTGTCTTATAGATGAGCCCTGAGTCAACACAAGAATATGAATCATTATTATATTATTTAAATACAGTGGTAGATTAATAATTGTCTTATAGATGAGCCCTGAGTCAACACAAGAATATGAATCATTATTATATTATTTAAATACAGTGGTAGATTAATAATTGTCTTATAGATGAGCCCTGAGTCAACACAAGAATATGAATCATTATTATATTATTTAAATACAGTGGTAGATTAATAATTGTCTTATAGATGAGCCCTGAGTCAACACAAGAATATGAATCATTATTATTATTGTTTGAATACAGATTAATAATTGTCTTATAGATGAGCCCTGAGTCAACACAAGAATATGAATCATTATTATATTATTTTAAATACAGTGGTAGATTAATAATTGTCTTATAGATGAGCCCTGAGTCAACACAAGAATATGAATCATTATTATATTATTTAAAATACAGATTAATAATTGTCTTATAGATGAGCCCTGAGTCAACACAAGAATATGAATCATTATTATATTATTTAAATACAGTGGTAGATTAATAATTGTCTTATAGATGAGCCCTGAGTCAACACAAGAATATGAATCATTATTGTTATTGTTTGAATACAGATTAATAATTGTCTTATAGATGAGCCCTGAGTCAACACAAGAATATGAATCATTATTATATTATTTAAATACAGATTAGATAATAATTGTCTTATAGATGAGCCCTGAGTCAACACAAGAATATGAATCATTATTATATTATTTAAATACAGTGGTAGATTAATAATTGTCTTATAGATGAGCCCTGAGTCAACACAAGAATATGAATCATTATTATATTATTTAAATACAGTGGTAGATTAATAATTGTCTTATAGATGAGCCCTGAGTCAACACAAGAATATGAATCATTATTATTATTGTTTGAATAAAGATAACTATAATAAAGAAACTTACCTCTCTGCTTACCTCAAGGACTCCAACGATCTACTTACCTGTGTTCCCTTGTTTCCTCCAAGTCTCCATCGTGTTCCCTCGTCTTGTGTATTCCTCCAGAGTCTTCCTCGTTTCAAGTCTGTCTCCAGCACGCTTCACCTGCAAGTATAAAGACTGTGTCATTCAGGATATCTTTCAGACAGACTCTCACGAACTTCTACATTACTCACCTGCACTTCCGTCTGCATCATCTGGTTGTTCAATAAACTTCACTAACCTGTATTCCTTGTGTCCGTCCCTTCTGTATTGTAACAGCCCTGAGTCAACACAAGAATATGAATCATTATTGTTATTGTTTGAATACAGATTAATAATTGTCTTATAGATGAGCCCTGAGTCAACACAAGAATATGAATCATTATTGTTATTGTTTGAATACAGATTAATAATTGTCTTATAGATGAGCCCTGAGTCAACACAAGAATATGAATCATTATTATATTATTTAAATACAGTGGTAGATTAATAATTGTCTTATAGATGAGCCCTGAGTCAACACAAGAATATGAATCATTATTATATTATTTAAATACAGATTAATAATTGTCTTATAGATGAGCCCTGAGTCAACACAAGAATATGAATCATTATTATATTATTTAACATACAGATTAATAATTGTCTTATAGATGAGCCCTGAGTCAACACAAGAATATGAATCATTATTATATTATTTAAATACAGTGGTAGATTAATAATTGTCTTATAGATGAGCCCTGAGTCAACACAAGAATATGAATCATTATTGTTATTGTTTGAATACAGATTAATAATTGTCTTATAGATGAGCCCTGAGTCAACACAAGAATATGAATCATTATTATATTATTTAAATACAGTGGTAGATTAATAATTGTCTTATAGATGAGCCCTGAGTCAACACAAGAATATGAATCATTATTATTATTATTTAAATACAGATTAGATAATTGTCTTATAGATGAGCCCTGAGTCAACACAAGAATATGAATCATTATTATATTATTTAAATACAATGGTAGATTAATAATTGTCTTATAGATGAGCCCTGAGTCAACACAAGAATATGAATCATTATTATATTATTTAAATACAGTGGTAGATTAATAATTGTCTTATAGATGAGCCCTGAGTCAACACAAGAATATGAATCATTATTATATTATTTAAATACAGATTAATAATTGTCTTATAGATGAGCCCTGAGTCAACACAAGAATATGAATCATTATTATATTATTTAAATAATACAGATTAATAATTGTCTTATAGATGAGCCCTGAGTCAACACAAGAATATGAAGATATATTGAATCATTAATAATTGTCTTATATATGAGCCCTGAGTCAACACAAGAATATGAATCATTATTTAAATACAGTGTAGATTAATAATTGTCTTATAGATGAGCCCTGAGTCAACACAAGAATATGAATCATTATTGTTATTGTTTGAATAAAGATAACTATAATAAAGAAACTTACCTCTCTGCTTACCTCAAGGACTCCAACGATCTACTTACCTGTGTTTCCTTGTTTCCTCCAAGTCTCCATCGTGTTCCCTCGTCTTGTGTATTCCTCCAGAGTCTTCCTCGTTTCAAGTCTGTCTCAGCACGCTTCACCTGCAAGTATAAAGACTGTGTCATTCAGGATATCTTCATCAGACTCTCACGAACTTCTACATTACTCACCTGCACTTCCGTCTGCATCATCTGGTTGTTCAATAAACTTCACTAACCTGTATTCCTTGTGTCCGTCCCTTCTGTATTGTAACAGCCCTGAGTCAACACAAGAATATGAATCATTATTGTTATTGTTTGAATACAGATTCATAATTGTCTTATAGATGAGCCCTGAGTCAACACAAGAATATGAATCATTATTGTTATTGTTTGAATACAGATTAATAATTGTCTTATAGATGAGCCCTGAGTCAACACAAGAATATGAATCATTATTATTATTATTTAAATACAATACAGATTAATAATTGTCTTATAGATGAGCCCTGAGTCAACACAAGAATATGAATCATTATTATATTATTTAAATACAGATTAATAATTGTCTTATAGATGAGCCCTGAGTCAACACAAGAATATGAATCATTATTATATTATTTAAATACAGTGGTAGATTAATAATTGTCTTATAGATGAGCCCTGAGTCAACACAAGAATATGAATCATTATTATATTATTTAAATACAGTGGTAGATTAATAATTGTCTTATAGATGAGCCCTGAGTCAACACAAGAATATGAATCATTATTATATTATTTAAATACAGTGGTAGATTAATAATTGTCTTATAGATGAGCCCTGAGTCAACACAAGAATATGAATCATTATTATATTATTTAAATACAGATTAATAATTGTCTTATAGATGAGCCCTGAGTCAACACAAGAATATGAATCATTATTATATTATTTAAATACAGTGGTAGATTAATAATTGTCTTATAGATGAGCCCTGAGTCAACACAAGAATATGAATCATTATTATTATTGTTTGAATACAGATTCATAATTGTCTTATAGATGAGCCCTGAGTCAACACAAGAATATGAATCATTATTATATTATTTAAATACAGTGGTAGATTAATAATTGTCTTATAGATGAGCCCTGAGTCAACACAAGAATATGAATCATTATTATATTATTTAAATACAGATTAATAATTGTCTTATAGATGAGCCCTGATAATATGAATCTTAAATAGATGAATTGTCCTGAGTCAACACAAGAATATGAATCATTATTATATTATTTAAATACAGATTAATAATTGTCTTATAGATGAGCCCTGAGTCAACACAAGAATATGAATCATTATTGTTATTGTTTGAATACAGATAGATTAATAATTGTCTTATAGATGAGCCCTGAGTCAACACAAGAATATGAATCATTATTATATTGTTTAAATACAGTGGTAATTAATAATTGTCTTATAGATGAGCCCTGAGTCAACACAAGAATATGAATCATTATTATATTGTTTAAAAATACAGATTCATAATTGTCTTATAGATGAGCCCTGAGTCAACACAAGAATATGAATCATTATTATATTATTTAAATACACAGATTAATAATTGTCTTATAGATGAGCCCTGAGTCAACACAAGAATATGAATCATTATTGTTATTGTTTAAATACAGATTAATAATTGTCTTATAGATGAGCCCTGAGTCAAACAAGAATATGAATATGAATCATATATTGTTATTGTTTACAATACAGATTAATAATTGTCTTATAGATGAGCCCTGAGTCAACACAAGAATATGAATCATTATTATATTATTTAAATACAGATTAATAATTGTCTTATAGATGAGCCCTGAGTCAACACAAGAATATGAATCATTATTATATTATTTAAATACAGATTAATAATTGTCTTATAGATGAGCCCTGAGTCAACACAAGAATATGAATCATTATTATATTATTTAAATACAGATTAATAATTGTCTTATAGATGAGCCTGAGTCAACACAAGAATATGAATCATTATTATATTATTTAAATACAGTGGTAGATTAATAATTGTCTTATAGATGAGCCCTGAGTCAACACAAGAATATGAATCATTATTATATTATTTAAATACAGATTAATAATTGTCTTATAGATGAGCCCTGAGTCAACACAAGAATATGAATCATTATTATATTATTTAAATAATGGTAGATTAATAATTGTCTTATAGATGAGCCCTGAGTCAACACAAGAATATGAATCATTATTATATTATTTAAATACAGTGGTAGATTAATAATTGTCTTATAGATGAGCCCTGAGTCAACACAAGAATATGAATCATTATTGTTATTGTTTAAATACAGATTAATAATTGTCTTATAGATGAGCCCTGAGTCAACACAAGAATATGAATCATTATTATATTATTTAAATACAGTGGTAGATTAATAATTGTCTTATAGATGAGCCCTGAGTCAACACAAGAATATGAATCATTATTATATTTTAAATACAGTGGTAGATTAATAATTGTCTTATAGATGAGCCCTGAGTCAACACAAGAATATGAATCATTATTGTTATTATTTAAATACAGATTAATAATTGTCTTATAGATGAGCCCTGAGTCAACACAAGAATATGAATCATTATTATATTATTTACAATACAGATTAATAATTGTCTTATAGATGAGCCCTGAGTCAACACAAGAATATGAATCATTATTATATTTATTTAAATACAGAATATGAATAGATTAATAATTGTCTTATAGATGAGCCCTGAGTCAACACAAGAATATGAATCATTATTATATTATTTAAATACATGGTAGATTAATAATTGTCTTATAGATGAGCCCTGAGTCAACACAAGAATATGAATCATTATTATATTATTTAAATACAGTGGTAGATTAATAATTGTCTTATAGATGAGCCCTGAGTCAACACAAGAATATGAATCATTATTGTTATTGTTTAAATACAGATTATATAATTGTCTTATAGATGAGCCCTGAGTCAACACAAGAATATGAATCATTATTATATTATTTAAATACAGTGGTAGATTAATAATTGTCTTATAGATGAGCCCTGAGTCAACACAAGAATATGAATCATTATTATATTATTTAAATACAGTGGTAGATTAATAATTGTCTTATAGATGAGCCCTGAGTCAACACAAGAATATGAATCATTATTATATTATTTAAATACAGTGGTAGATTAATAATTGTCTTATAGATGAGCCCTGAGTCAACACAAGAATATGAATCATTATTGTTATTGTTTAAATACAGATTAATAATTGTCTTATAGATGAGCCCTGAGTCAACACAAGAATATGAATCATTATTATATTATTTAAATACAGTGGTAGATTAATAATTGTCTTATAGATGAGCCCTGAGTCAACACAAGAATATGAATCATTATTGTTATTGTTTAAATACAGATTAATAATTGTCTTATAGATGAGCCCTGAGTCAACACAAGAATATGAATCATTATTATATTATTTAAATACAGTGGTAGATTAATAATTGTCTTATAGATGAGCCCTGAGTCAACACAATGATATGAATCATTATTGTTATTGTTTGAATAAAGATAACTATAATAAAGAAACTTTACTCTCTGCTTACCTCAAGGACTCCAACGATCTACTTACCTGTGTTCCCTTGTTTCCTCCAAGTCTCCATCGTGTTCCCTCGTCTTGTGTATTCCTCCAGAGTCTTCCTCGTTTCAAGTCTGTCTCCAGCACGCTTCACCTGCAAGTATAAAGACTGTGTCATTCAGGATATCTTCATCAGACTCTCACGAACTTCTACATTACTCACCTGCACTTCCGTCTGCATCATCTGGTTGTTCAATAAACTTCACTAACCTGTATTCCTTGTGTCCTCCCTTCTGTATTGTAACAGCCCTGAGTCAACACAAGAATATGAATCATTATTGTTATTGTTTGAATACAGATTCATAATTGTCTTATAGATGAGCCCTGAGTCAACACAAGAATATGAATCATTATTGTTATTGTTTGAATACAGATTAATAATTGTCTTATAGATGAGCCCTGAGTCAACACAAGAATATGAATCATTATTATATTATTTAAATACAGTGGTAGATTAATAATTGTCTTATAGATGAGCCCTGAGTCAACACAAGAATATGAATCATTATTATATTATTTAAATAATACAGATTAATAATTGTCTTATAGATGAGCCCTGAGTCAACACAAGAATATGAATCATTATTATATTATTTAAATACAGTGGTAGATTAATAATTGTCTTATAGATGAGCCCTGAGTCAACACAAGAATATGAATCATTATTATATTATTTAAATACAGATTAATAATTGTCTTATAGATGAGCCCTGAGTCAACACAAGAATATGAATCATTATTATATTATTTAAATACAGTGGTAGATTAATAATTGTCTTATAGATGAGCCCTGAGTCAACACAAGAATATGAATCATTATTATTGTTATTTAAATACAGATTAATAATTGTCTTATAGATGAGCCCTGAGTCAACACAAGAATATGAATCATTATTATATTATTTAAATACAGTGGTAGATTAATAATTGTCTTATAGATGAGCCCTGAGTCAACACAAGAATATGAATCATTATTGTTATTATTTAAATACAGATTAATAATTGTCTTATAGATGAGCCCTGAGTCAACACAAGAATATGAATCATTATTATATTATTTAAATACAGTGGTAGATTAATAATTGTCTTATAGATGAGCCCTGAGTCAACACAAGAATATGAATCATTATTATATTATTTAAATACAGATTAATAATTGTCTTATAGATGAGCCCTGAGTCAACACAAGAATATGAATCATTATTGTTATTATTTAAATACAGATAGATTAATAATTGTCTTATAGATGAGCCCTGAGTCAACACAAGAATATGAATCATTATTATATTATTTAAATACAGTGGTAGATTAATAATTGTCTTATAGATGAGCCCTGAGTCAACACAAGAATATGAATCATTATTATATTATTTAAATACAGTGGTAGATTAATAATTGTCTTATAGATGAGCCCTGAGTCAACACAAGAATATGAATCATTATTATATTATTTAAATACAGATTAATAATTGTCTTATAGATGAGCCCTGAGTCAACACAAGAATATGAATCATTATTATATTATTTAAATACAGTGGTAGATTAATAATTGTCTTATAGATGAGCCCTGAGTCAACACAAGAATATGAATCATTATTATATTATTTAAATACAGTGGTAGATTAATAATTGTCTTATAGATGAGCCCTGAGTCAACACAAGAATATGAATCATTATTGTTATTGTTTGAATAAAGATAACTATAATAAAGAAACTTACCTCTCTGCTTACCTCAAGGACTCCAATGATCTACTTACCTGTGTTCCCTTGTTTCCTCCAAGTCTCCATCGTGTTCCTCGTCTTGTGTATTCCTCCAGAGTCTTCCTCGTTTCAAGTCTGTCTCCAGCACGCTTCACCTGCAAGTATAAAGACTGTGTCATTCAGGATATCTTCATCAGACTCTCACGAACTTCTACATTACTCACCTGCAGATTCTGCATCATCTGGTTGTTCAATAAACTTCACTAACCTGTATTCCTTGTGTCCGTCCCTTCTGTATTGTAACAGCCCTGAGTCAACACAAGAATATGAATCATTATTGTTATTGTTTGAATACAGATTAATAATTGTCTTATAGATGAGCCCTGAGTCAACACAAGAATATGAATCATTATTGTTATTGTTTAAATACAGATTAATAATTGTCTTATAGATGAGCCCTGAGTCAACACAAGAATATGAATCATTATTATATTATTTAAATACAGATTAGATTAATTGTCTTATAGATGAGCCCTGAGTCAACACAAGAATATGAATCATTATTATATTATTTAAATACAGTGGTAGATTAATAATTGTCTTATAGATGAGCCCTGAGTCAACACAAGAATATGAATCATTATTATATTATTTAAATACAGATTAGATAATTGTCTTATAGATGAGCCCTGAGTCAACACAAGAATATGAATCATTATTATATTATTTAAATACAGTGGTAGATTAATAATTGTCTTATAGATGAGCCCTGAGTCAACACAAGAATATGAATCATTATTATATTATTTGTTACAGTGGTAGATTAATAATTGTCTTATAGATGAGCCCTGAGTCAACACAAGAATATGAATCATTATTGTTATTATTTAAATACAGATTAATAATTGTCTTATAGATGAGCCCTGAGTCAACACAAGAATATGAATCATTATTATATTATTTAAATACAGTGGTAGATTAATAATTGTCTTATAGATGAGCCCTGAGTCAACACAAGAATATGAATCATTATTGTTATTGTTTGAATACAGATTAATAATTGTCTTATAGATGAGCCCTGAGTCAACACAAGAATATGAATCATTATTATATTATTTAAATAACATTGGTAGATTAATAATTGTCTTATAGATGTGCCCTGAGTCAACACAAGAATATGAATCATTATTATATTATTTAAATACAGTGGTAGATTAATAATTGTCTTATAGATGAGCCCTGAGTCAACACAAGAATATGAATCATTATTGTTATTGTTTGAATAAAGATAACTATAATAAAGAAACTTACCTCTCTGCTTACCTCAAGGACTCCAACGATCTACTTACCAGTGTTCCCTTAATTTCCTCCAAGTCTCCATCGTGTTCCCTCGTCTTGATATTCCTCCAGAGTCTTCACAAGTTTCAAATCTGTCTCCAGCACGCTTCACCTGCAAGTATAAAGACTGTGTCATTCAGGATATCTTCATCAGACTCTCATGAACTTCTACATTACTCAGATGCACTTCCGTCTGCATCATATGGTTGTTCAATAAACTTCACTAACCTGATTAATAATTGTCTTATAGATGAGCCCTGAGTCAACACAAGAATATGAATCATTATATTTATTGATTCATAATTGAATACAGATTAATAATTGTCTTATAGATGAGCCCTGAGTCAACACAAGAATATGAATCATTATTGTTATTATTTAAATACAGATTAATAATTGTCTTATAGATGAGCCCTGAGTCAACACAAGAATATGAATCATTATTATATTATTTAAATACAGTGGTAGATTAATAATTGTCTTATAGATGAGCCCTGAGTCAACACAAGAATATGAATCATTATTATATTATTTAAATACAGATTAATAATTGTCTTATAGATGAGCCCTGAGTCAACACAAGAATATGAATCATTATTATATTATTTAAATACAGATTAATAATTGTCTTATAGATGAGCCCTGAGTCAACACAAGAATATGAATCATTATTGTTATTGTTTAAATACAGATTCATAATTGTCTTATAGATGAGCCCTGAGTCAACACAAGAATATGAATCATTATTGTTATTGTTTGAATAAAGATAACTATAATAAAGAAACTTACTCTGCTTACCTCAAGGACTCCAACGATCTACTTACCTGTGTTCCCTTGTTTCCTCCAAGTCTCCATCGTGTTCCCTCGTCTTGTGTATTCCTCCAGAGTCTTCCTCGTTTCAAGTCTGTCTCAGCATGAGCTTCACCTGCAAGTATAAAGACTGTGTCATTCAGGATATCTTCATCAGACTCTCACGAACTTCTACATTACTCACCTGCACTTCCGTCTGCATCATCTGGTTGTTCAATAAACTTCACTAACCTGTATTCCTTGTGTCCGTCCCTTCTGTATTGTAACAGCCCTGAGTCAACACAAGAATATGAATCATTATTGTTATTGTTTAAATACAGATTCATAATTGTCTTATAGATGAGCCCTGAGTCAACACAAGAATATGAATCATTATTATTATTGTTTGAATACAGATTCATAATTGTCTTATAGATGAGCCCTGAGTCAACACAAGAATATGAATCATTATTATATTATTTAAATACAGATTAATAATTGTCTTATAGATGAGCCCTGAGTCAACACAAGAATATGAATCATTATTATATTATTTAAATACAGATTAATAATTGTCTTATAGATGAGCCCTGAGTCAACACAAGAATATGAATCATTATTATATTATTTAAATACAGTGGTAGATTAATAATTGTCTTATAGATGAGCCCTGAGTCAACACAAGAATATGAATCATTATTATATTATTTAAATACAGTAGATTAATAATTGTCTTATAGATGAGCCCTGAGTCAACACAAGAATATGAATCATTATTATATTATTTAAATACAGATTAATAATTGTCTTATAGATGAGCCCTGAGTCAACACAAGAATATGAATCATTATTATATTATTTAAATACAGTGGTAGATTAATAATTGTCTTATAGATGAGCCCTGAGTCAACACAAGAATATGAATCATTATTGTTATTGTTTAAATACAGATTAATAATTGTCTTATAGATGAGCCCTGAGTCAACACAAGAATATGAATCATTATTATATTATTTAAATACAGTGGTAGATTAATAATTGTCTTATAGATGAGCCCTGAGTCAACACAAGAATATGAATCATTTATTATATTATTTAAATACAGATTAATAATTGTCTTATAGATGAGCCCTGAGTCAACACAAGAATATGAATCATTATTATATTATTTAAATACAGATTAATAATTGTCTTATAGATGAGCCCTGAGTCAACACAAGAATATGAATCATTATTGTTATTGTTTGAATACAGATAACTATAATAAAGTCTTATAGATGAGCCCTGACCAACACAAGGACTCCAACGATCTATACCTGTGTTCCCTTGTTTCCTCCAAATCCATCGTGTTCCCTAGTCTTGTGTATTCCTCCATAGAGTCTTCCCTGTTTCAAGTCTGAATCTCCAGCACATTATCACCTGCAAGTATAAAGACTGTGTCATTCAGGATATCTTCATCAGACTCTCACGAACTTCTACATTACTCACCTGCACTTCCGTCTGCATCATCTGGTTGTTCAATAAACTTCACTAACCTGTATTCCTTGTGTCCGTCCCTTCTGTATTGAACAGCCCTGAGTCAACACAAGAATATGAATCATTATTGTTATTGTTTGAATACAGATTAATAATTGTCTTATAGATGAGCCCTGAGTCAACACAAGAATATGAATCATTATTGTTATTGTTTAAATACAGATTAATAATTGTCTTATAGATGAGCCCTGAGTCAACACAAGAATATGAATCATTATTATATTATTTAAATACAATACAGATTAATAATTGTCTTATAGATGAGCCCTGAGTCAACACAAGAATATGAATCATTATTATATTATTTAAATACAGTGGTAGATTAATAATTGTCTTATAGATGAGCCCTGAGTCAACACAAGAATATGAATCATTATTATATTATTTAAATACAGTGGTAGATTAATAATTGTCTTATAGATGAGCCCTGAGTCAACACAAGAATATGAATCATTATTATATTATTTAAATACAGTTATTAATAATTGTCTTATAGATGAGCCCTGAGTCAACACAAGAATATGAATCATTATTATATTATTTAAATACAGTGGTAGATTAATAATTGTCTTATAGATGAGCCCTGAGTCAACACAAGAATATGAATCATTATTGTTATTATTTAAATACAGATTAATAATTGTCTTATAGATGAGCCCTGAGTCAACACAAGAATATGAATCATTATTATATTATTTAAATACAGTGGTAGATTAATAATTGTCTTATAGATGAGCCCTGAGTCAACACAAGAATATGAATCATTATTATATTATTTAAATACAGTGGTAGATTAATAATTGTCTTATAGATGAGCCCTGAGTCAACACAAGAATATGAATCATTATTATATTATTTAAATACAGATTAATAATTGTCTTATAGATGAGCCCTGAGTCAACACAAGAATATGAATCATTATTGTTATTATTTAAAATACAGATTAATAATTGTCTTATAGATGAGCCCTGAGTCAACACAAGAATATGAATCATTATTATATTATTTAAATACAGTGGTAGATTAATAATTGTCTTATAGATGAGCCCTGAGTCAACACAAGAATATGAATCATTATTGTTATTGTTTAAATACAGATTCATAATTGTCTTATAGATGAGCCCTGAGTCAACACAAGAATATGAATCATTATTATATTATTTAAATACAGTGGTAGATTAATAATTGTCTTATAGATGAGCCCTGAGTCAACACAAGAATATGAATCATTATTATATTATTTAAATACAGTGGTAGATTAATAATTGTCTTATAGATGAGCCCTGAGTCAACACAAGAATATGAATCATTATTATATTATTTAAATACAGTGGTAGATTAATAATTGTCTTATAGATGAGCCCTGAGTCAACACAAGAATATGAATCATTATTATATTATTTAAATACAGATTAATAATTGTCTTATAGATGAGCCCTGAGTCAACACAAGAATATGAATTATTATATTATTTAAATACAGTGGTAGATTAATAATTGTAAGATGAGCCCTGAGTCAACACAAGAATATGAATCATTATTTATATTGTTTAAATACAGTGGTAGATTAATAATTGTCTTATAGATGAGCCCTGAGTCAACACAAGAATATGAATCATTATTATATTATTTAAATACAGTGGTAGATTAATAATTGTCTTATAGATGAGCCCTGAGTCAACACAAGAATATGAATCATTATTATATTATTTAAATACAGTGGTAGATTAATAATTGTCTTATAGATGAGCCCTGAGTCAACACAAGAATATGAATCATTATTGTTATTGTTTAAATACAGATTAATAATTGTCTTATAGATGAGCCCTGAGTCAACACAAGAATATGAATCATTATTATATTATTTAAATACAGATTAATAATTGTCTTATAGATGAGCCCTGAGTCAACACAAGAATATGAATCATTTATTATTATTTGTTTGAATGGTAGATTCATAATTGTCTTATAGATGAGCCCTGAGTCAACACAAGAATATGAATCATTATTGTTATTGTTTGAATAAAGATAACTATAATAAAGAAACTTACCTCTCTGCTTACCTCAAGGACTCCAACGATCTACTTACCTGTGTTCCCTTGTTTCCTCCAAGTCTCCATCGTGTTCCCTCGTCTTGTGTATTCCTCCAGAGTCTTCCTCGTTTCAAGTCTGTCTCCAGCATTCACCTGCAAGTATAAAGACTGTGTCATTCAGGATATCTTCATCAGACTGAGCCCTGAACTTCTACATTACTCACCTGCACTTCATCTGCATCATCTGGTTGTTCAATAAACTTCACTAACCTGTATTCCTTGTGTCCGTCCCTTCTGTATTGAACAGCCCTGAGTCAACACAAGAATATGAATCATTATTGTTATTCAACACAAGAAATACAGATTAATAATTGTCTTATAGATGAGCCCTGAGTCAACACAAGAATATGAATCATTATTATATTATTTAAATACAGATTAATAATTGTCTTATAGATGAGCCCTGAGTCAACACAAGAATATGAATCATTATTGTTATTGTTTGAATACAGATTAATAATTGTCTTATAGATGAGCCCTGAGTCAACACAAGAATATGAATCATTATTATATTATTTAAATACAGATTAATAATTGTCTTATAGATGAGCCCTGAGTCAACACAAGAATATGAATCATTATTATATTATTTAAATACAGTGGTAGATTAATAATTGTCTTATAGATGAGCCCTGAGTCAACACAAGAATATGAATCATTATTATATTATTTAAATACAGATTAATAATTGTCTTATAGATGAGCCCTGAGTCAACACAAGAATATGAATCATTATTATATTATTTAAATACAGATTAATAATTGTCTTATAGATGAGCCCTGAGTCAACACAAGAATATGAATCATTATTATATTATTTAAATACAGTGGTAGATTAATAATTGTCTTATAGATGAGCCCTGAGTCAACACAAGAATATGAATCATTATTATATTATTTAAATACAGATTAATAATTGTCTTATAGATGAGCCCTGAGTCAACACAAGAATATGAATCATTATTATATTATTTAAATACAGTGGTAGATTAATAATTGTCTTATAGATGAGCCCTGAGTCAACACAAGAATATGAATCATTATTGTTATTGTTTGAATAAAGATAACTATAATAAAGAAACTTACCTCTCTGCTTACCTCAAGGACTCCAACGATCTACTTACCTGTGTTCCTTGTTTCCTCCAAGTCTCCATCGTGTTCCCTCGTCTTGTGTATTCCTCCAGAGTCTTCCTCGTTTTCAAGTCTGTCTCCAGCACGCTTCACCTGCAAGTATAAAGACTGTGTCATTCAGGATATCTTCATCAGACTCACACGAACTTCTACATTACTCACCTGCACTTCCGTCTGCATCATCTGGTTGTTCAATAAACTTCACTAACCTGTATTAATGTCCGTCCCTTCTGTATTGTAACAGCCCTGAGTCAACACAAGAATATGAATCATTATTGTTATTGTTTGAATACAGATTAATAATTGTCTTATAGATGAGCCCTGAGTCAACACAAGAATATGAATCATTATTGTTATTGTTTGAATACAGATTAATAATTGTCTTATAGATGAGCCCTGAGTCAACACAAGAATATGAATCATTATTGTTATTATTTAAATACAGATTAATAATCGTCTCATA
>JAGHMJ010000650.1:0-44961 GCA_018749465.1 Paracanthobrama guichenoti
CCCTCATTCTAGAAGAAGATCTCGCTGTTTCAGCTCCAATGACCTCACACAAAAGCACTGGCATACTAGGAAGTGTGAACACTAGAGCAATAAGGATTAGAAAACACGCTGATCTATTACCAACCATGTAATCAACACCCTTTATTCATTTTACAGAAAAACACAGATTTGCTGATTTAGCTGATTTTTATACTGCACAGACAATGCATAAAGTATATAATAATTCACTTCCAAACTATATTCAGAAGCTGTTTGCAGAGCTAGAAAGTCAGGATAAACTAAGAAGAGAATCCATATGTTTACAAAAAGTAAGGCCAAGAACTAATATAAAAAATAGATATATATCTGTCAAAGGAGCTAAAGCAATGGAGTCATTTTGAGAAGGAATTAAAACTAATTCATTTGTAAATTTAAGAAAATGTTTCAAAACAAGGTGATAAATAATTTAATATCATAATATAAATAATTGGTGTATGTAATGTAATCTGAAATGTCTTTCTATATGATCTTTGTAATTATCATATTTTGATTTTGTCTCATGTAACTGTATTGTTTATCTTATATGCCTAATCACAATCCATTAGGAAATAGCGCTCATTAGATAAATATGTATAAAGGATAGGCATAATAATCAGTAGCTTCAGCCTTTTTGAGTTATCATGGATTGATATATTTTGTATATTTTTGCTGTTTTTATTTTATTATTATGAAGAAACTGTTTGTAAGGACTGGAAATAAACAATATTCAATTCAAAATCCAATTCACTTGATGACAGACTTCATTCTCCCACAGGTTTTATATCCTCGGCTACTCCTCAGTGCATTCACACTCTTCACAGCAATACACTAGAGCAGCACAATATATATATATATTTGGATGTGGATGGGAAAAGGAATTGCATTTATTCATACACGTGTAGATAATGCAAACATGTAAATATAAATTATAAAATGTATCTGTGGTGGCATAATAAAGGTTCCAGCTTTATTCAACCTAGCTTTCCCCAAGCCTTGGTGCATTTAGTTGCAAAATGACCAAGCATTAATGTAAACTCCTTTGAGCACTTGGTGCAAACATGAATCCAGTTGAAGTTTAACACAGTGCTGATGTGGAACTACTGAAGTTGTGAAATGAGGCACTTGCAGTTTCAATCACAATGAATGGTTTTAGTTTCTATTCTACAAACAATCCGCAACAATTAAATGTTCACATTTTAATGACATTTTATTTAAAGATAGCTGCACGTAAATCGCGGAGGAGGCGTCTGTGATGTTAGATCGACGCATCTGATAAACATCGCGATGCACTACATCAAAGATGGAAGCCTCTTTCACTTTTAAAGCACCAATCTTACGTTTCCTCTCAAGCGACGTCTATACGATGCATCTTCAGCGATTCGAAATCCCATGTTTGAACGACTGCTGCAGATCGATCAGCAGAGAGCTACGGGTTTTCAGTAACGGTAAAATCAAATATCAAAATGCATATACATTAAATGGTTCATTTGCTCACATTTTGAAGCATACCCTTTGGCAAACGCCAGATAAAAAAAACATTATGTAGAGATTCCAACTTTTCCAGAAGTATGAAAAGAAAAACCCTGTATCTACTTCCTTCACTCTATTGTGTGTGTATATATATATATATATATGCTACACTGCTCCAAAAATTAAAGCAACACTTTTTAATCAGAGAGAATGGCATCAAGTCAGTTCGACTCCCCTGAGGGTATTAGGCTGGTCAGTTAAGTAGCCAGAGAGGGGTTGTTAATCAATTTCAGCTGCTGAAATGTGTGGGAATTAGCACCAACGGCTGCCTAGATGAGCAGCAATGAGACAACCCCAAAGCAGGAATGGTTTGCACAGGTGGGAGGCCACTGAGCATTTTATTCCCCTACTCATCTTTTCTGAATGTTTTTCACTAGTTTTGCCATTTGGCTGAGAGTCCCGATTATTCACTACCAGGTGGCATGAGGCCAAGCCTGGACCCTAGAGAGTGCGCATGAGCAGTCCCAACTCCTCAGCATTGCCAGAAGGTTTGCTGTATCTCCCAGCACTGATCTCAAGAGCATGGAGGAGATTCAGAAGACCAAACAGGTATACTAGAAGAAACTAGGGTGGGCACCTTGAGTCCTTAACCCATCCAGCAAGGACACGTAACTGCTCCTTTGTACGAAGAGGAACAGGATGAGCACTCCCAGAGGCACTACAAAGTGACCTCGAGCGAGCCACTGGTGTAGAATTTCTCTGACCAAACAATCCAGAAACAGACTTAATGAGGGTGGCCACAAGGGGCCGATGTCCTCTAGTGAGCCCTGTGCCCTCTGCCCAGCACCCATGGAGCTCGATTGGCATTTTGCCCAAGTGAACACCAGAACTGGCAGGTCCGCCACTGACAGCCTGTGCTTTTCACAGATGAGAGCTTAGAGTTCACCCTGAGCATCTTGGTTAGGCGTGAAAGAAGGTCTGGAGAAGCCATGGAGAGCGTTATGCCCGCCTGTAATGTCGTTCAGCATGCCCAGATTTGGTGAGTGAGTCAGTGATGGTCTGGGGAGGCATATCTCCATGGAGGACCCCTGAGACCTCTACAAGGCTAGAATATTGCCCTGGCTACCATTAGGTATCAGGATGAAGGAAATCATGGGGTGCAATGCTCCAGACCCTATGCACTGATGCAGTGGGTCCTAGGTTCCTCCTGATTTTCACGTCAATGCCCAGCCTCATGTGGTGAGTATGCGGAAGGCAGTTCCACCAGGATGAAGGAATAGATGCCCATTGAATGGCCACCACGCTTGCTTCAAACCTAAATCCAATAAAACACCACTAGGACATTATGTTCCGGTCCATCCAACGTTGTCAGGTTGCACCTCAGACTGTCCAGGAGCTGCCTGATCCCGAATCTGGGAGAAATACCCCAGGGCGCCATCTGTCGTCTAAAACTTTCTGTTCCCAGAGCGATAGAAAGTGTACCCCAACTCAGTGCATCTCTAGTGAAATGGGAACAGCACCAATCATGGCAAAAAGCCCTGCAAAGAGTAGTGCGCTTATCCGAGTATATCTCGAGATCAGCTCTCTACTATACTCTGCAGGGCGTCACACCATCAGCTGCAAGGTAGAGCTACCAGATGTCGAGAAGAGGACTCTAATCACCCTGCAAACCCTCATTTCACTTCTCTGCTGCCATCTAGTAAAGCGCTTCCGAAGCCCTGATGGCCAACGCTGAGAGACTCAGGAAGAGCTTCTTCCCACAGGCCATCAGACTCCTGAACTCAGTCGCTTAACATCATATTGACCATCGATATACTGACATTTGCACTGCACTTTTTTTCTACTTGGCTTGGTTATTTATAATTCTACAGATATATATATATATATATATATTAGTCATTTTTATTCTATTTCTATTATAATTTCCCTTGAGTTTTTAACTGTGTGGTGCCACTGTCCATGGAGCGTTTCCATTTCACTGCCAGTTGCTTGTCTTCTGTATATAACTGTGTATGTGACAAATAAACTCTCTTGAATCCTGAATTGAGAACATGCTCAGTGTTGTCGAGCATGCATACAAGCGCATGTAGAAGCCATACAAGCTTCTGAGTACCATTCTGAGTGGCTACATGAAATTTCGACAAAATGGACTAGCCTGCTGCACTCATATTTTTCACTTTGATTTTTGGGGTATCTTTACAGATTCAGTCCTCTGTAGGATGATAATTTTCATTTTCCATCAAACAATGTAGAGCGTCCTTTTGTAGACATGTCATAAACTCACATGACCCAAGACTACAATTAATCAGTTTTGTCTTTTGACTATAAGTGAGCTGCAAGTAGTGGTCTGTATAGGGCTAAATCGGTATTTACATACAGACTACGCATAGAACATTTATGTAATAGAACCAAACGCCTTGCATAATCACTGGCCCGACTTTGCT
This sequence comes from Paracanthobrama guichenoti, assembly GCA_018749465.1. NCBI lineage: Eukaryota > Metazoa > Chordata > Actinopteri > Cypriniformes > Gobionidae > Paracanthobrama > Paracanthobrama guichenoti. The sequence continues at coordinate 3,933 of JAGHMJ010000650.1, forward strand.
TACATGATGGAATATCATAAATCTCACAAATTATTTTGGCTAAGCTTGACATGCAAGCAAATTCAAAGTTATTTTGGCTAAAAATGGAGTTACTCATGGCGGACTATGCTCGGGTCTGTAATTAACAGGGCGAGGTGAAATAGCGGCAAGTGCTTGCTGGGTAGCATAGCGTCACGGATCAATAGTTTGTGTGTTGGTAGTCAGTTGGTCATTTTTATAATTCTTTATTTTTCAATAGGCAGACATGCTGTAGTTTTATCCTAATTTAGGTCCATGTTTGCCCAAACTAATTTAAAAGGCTCTTTCAATGGCTGTGAATGAAGACCAGAATACAGACTCAAAAGTGACTTGAGTTCGTTTTTATTTAGAAAAACACACAAAAGCAGACAATAAAACACAATTATATAGATCTGTTTGAACAAAGAAGAAATGGACCACTTCCAGGACACTTAGAACTGTCAAGCAGGAACTACTCCAATTCTACTGACAGCTGATCCTAAAGAAACAGCAAAACAATAAAAGAGCAGGTTAATCATTTTTCATTTGAATCTGAATAAGGAAACAATATTATTAATGCAAAGCAATTATACTTAAAAAGATAAGCGAATGCATTTGAAAACCTCCGGCGTGGCCTTCATGAGGAAATGAAAAGCGACCAATGCTGCAGCCTCAAGCAGATGAAGCACGGAGATGGCACAAATACGCGCGGGCGTTGCCATCTGGGAGGCGTATTTTAGAGCATTTGCTCATCTGGAAGGCGTCGTGTGATCGTCACTCAAGCGTTCAAACGGCATCCAGTGGAGCGTAATAAGAACGTTAACAATTAATCTTACACATCTGTCTGCGACCATCTGATTTTATATAGCTTTATAGATATCGTTTTGCAGTGGAGCATTTTGGGCCTTCCCTCATTACTGCTGGCCATTGGCGACCAGCTACAATAATTACACAATAAGTATACATATGTGATAACTAAAGCTAATTCTTTCCACTCCAGAAATGAAAAGACAAGCGATATAGAATGATTTGAATAATTTTATTAATAGTGTATAAAAAGAACCTTTAATTTGTTTACTGCTATTATTTAAAATCCTCAAGCGAACAAACAGGATTTAAAAGAACAAGCTTAGTTTTAAGGCGGCGTTCTCCCTGAGGCAGCGGGAAGTAATCTTTGATGTTCTTTTTCAGCCTCTGCTCGGGTTGGCGGCGGAAGCACGCGATTCTTCATGGCTGCTGACGGTATTTAAAAAGGTAAAGCTAGAATAAGTTGAACCAAAATAAACATTTCACCTGTTTTGATCAATCAGCGTTTCCAAGATTTAATGCTGTTTACATGAAAGGGCACGAAAGCAACGCTTAATGTAGAAAAGCGTTTGCTTAATGCACTAGGGCAGTAAATATTAACCCCAGCCAAACTCACACTGACATCATGCTAATAAAGTATACTATGTACAGAAAAGCAGCCCAGACTGTAGACACCTTACAGTTTTAAAATTCAAGTTAAGCGTTTTCCTCACATAGCCCTTTGTAAGGAGAAAAATTTAATGTAGCCTAAAGTGATATTAAAAGATCAAATTCTGCACACGCCACTTTTTCTGTATATGTATGCTTTTATTAGTATAGTGTTTATTAAGCTTGGCTTTTAATATCATAAGCGTTTTCATTATTGGGAGAAAATGCTTAATTAAATGTATTCGCGTTTGTAAGGGTGGATCCTCTGGCCGGTTCTGACTGCAGGGTTGCGAATGACTAAAGCGTTATCAACAAGATGATAGAAAGCTGTACATTTCTTGTCTTTACCACCCTGCAAGCTTATACCAACGACGGAAATAAAGCGCAGTTACAATGGCTAAACGTGGGAGAGCGTTGCTATAATGTGACTATATTGTATTGCAATAGGCAACACTTCAAAGTCAATACCAAATCAAAACTAGTTAGCACATCATTTGTAGTTGAAAAGAATTTAATGACAAAATCTAGTTATGGTTACACTTAAAATAGTTACAAAATAAATGTGAGATGATGAAAACTTATACCATTAATCTGTGTACCCAGCATGAATTTTACCTGAGAGAGAGAGAGAGAGAGAAAGAAGAGAGAGGCAAAGAAGTGAGAGCCAAAGAGAAGGCCCCAGAAGAGAGAGCCAGAGAAAAAGAGACAGAGCAACAGTTACAATCTTCTTTTATCTATTCGCCCGGCCATGAAACCTAGGTGAGCCATTTCAAACTGTCCAATCAGACAAACTTCCCCACAATTATTTACAGGTGCTGACACCTGCATTTTGGCCTTCAAGGCCTTCAGCATTTCTTTGTCTTTAGGGAATTCCCAATGGCCCTCCTGGAAGAGAGATGGGGGTTGAAAACAGTAAAGCAAATGTCTTTGTTCATTTTACAAAATCAAATATCTTTGATTATTTTCAATTCTTTCAGTCCCCTCTTGGCACCATTGGCCACAATCGCTTGAGAACAAAGGTGGCACAGTCCACAAGACATGCTTTCTGTTGTGTGTAGATGCTCATCTTCAGACTTCTCGTCCACACTTGTTGCAAAAGCAGCTGGTCAGTCTTCAGTCTTTGTTCTCATCTCAGTCCTGCATGAGAAGGCTCCCATCAAATGGTGTTGCACCAATCATTGATATGCCAAAGCATCCATTGAATCCTTCACACCTTGAGAACAGTCACTGAAGGTTAGAGCCAAACGCTTGTCCCTCTTTCTGAGGACACAGGATGTGAACTTATGCAGCAGGGATCTGTGATTAAAAGAACATATAAGCGCAACAAAGAACAAAGCATACATGATATTTGTCATTGGTCAGAAGTTTGATGTGGTCAGATTAAAAATAGTCTCTGGCAATAAGCCATTAAATCGATGCACTTAATAAGAGTAAGTCAAGGCTGAGAATAAAGAAAGATCTCTAGCTCTTACATTGTTTCTGGAAACATTAAAAATAGAATTGCATTATAACAAAACAACAATCATTGTTGGCTTAAATCCCCCTTTTCATGAAGAGTATCAGCAAAATATTCAGTGTAACCAAATACAGAAATTCAATTCCATAGATGTCCAAAAACATTGTTGCCAAGTCAAATGGACAAAATACAAAAAGACTCAGAAATCAATAAGTTCAAAAATCAAATACATTCATTTACAATACAATGATAAAATAAATGTTTGCACTTAGGTAAGAATGAGAAATGCATAAATTCACGTAAATTTTGATATTTAACTTGGTGAGACACATAATAACTAACTGATTTAGTAAATCTGAAGAAAAAACAAAACATTAACTGGGAGAAATTCACAGTTATAATACAGTCTAGATGCTAAAGACTTAAATAAAATAGAATACATTTTTGTGAGACAGGTGTGAGATTTGACTTTGTCTGTGAAGATCAAATCTATGTGGCTGCACTGTTAGCTGTGGCTATGTGTAAATCCATGCCCCAAAACACGGCAAAGAGAGGTTTTACAATTGTGATGCAAATTTGGTCCTGTTGTAACAGGAAGCCAGCATGAAGAATGTGAGGTAAGGTGTAGAGATTTGGCTCAAACCAGTGTTTTGTTAGGGAGCATGATAAAGTGCAAAGGTCAAAGGTACTGAATCCTGCTGTGATGAAAGCATTTTCATAGTTAATGCAATTGTAAGTACACTGTAGCCACATGGCAATTCTATGCTCCTGTACATGGTTTTACTGCAGCTATATGGGAAAATAGCAGAGTTTTCCACTCAGGAGACAAACAAATTCAACATAGAAACACATGAAACACTGAGAAATAACAAGAAACAATTCCAGTATTAAAGTTATTCAATTTTCACAAGATACATGGCCTAGAATGCAAAAGCATCAACAACCTTTATCCTAAGTGTTTCATACAACACTTACAGTAAAGCAATCATGCATGTGTTTTAAAGAATAAAGCTTAACTAGTCTATGTGTATATATGCTGAAACAACAACTATAATGTGTGTTCAATGCACAATGTGTGTTTAGTACAATTACAAATTTGAAAATACAAACAGGATCATTGCAATTTAGATGTTTAACTATTAAACTCACTGCTATGAGACTGCTAGTCTACTAGCCAGTGAGGTTAATAGCTGAAACCTTGCATGAACATTGCGGTTAACTCACTAAGAGTTTTACCTGCAAATGAGCACTTTGATCTTTACCCATAGAAAGTGATTTCCTAGTTTTTCTGAAAATAAGGTGGAAGTCGACCTTCACCCAGTGACCAACAGCATCTCTCCTCTGGTGGCCTATTTTCCTACAAGAACTGCAAAACCTGTTCTCTTTGCCATAGGATTGAATGCTATATTTCTCCTGGAGGATTTTCATGACTCTCTAATGCTTGTACACCATCGTACTGGTACATGACTCTGCGCTATTCAAATTACTGCATCACCTTAAGAACTGAAATGGGCACACTTTCTTGAGTTGCACATGCATTTTCTGAACTAAGCGTTTCCAGATTCATTAGAGCAAGTCAGCTCATCTAAAAGTGAACATGCTTTTTAGTCCCATCGCTGTTAAAGCGTTTTTGGGAGACATGAACTTTTTAGCATTTAGCTTAGCCTTGAGATCTGCAATGGTCTCCTTGTGATTTTACACTTTTCAGTCAGAGCGAACTGCTCAGCTAGTAATTTATCTAGCTGTGCTTGAAGATCTTGAATCTTTGCCTCGGAGACTTTTCTGCTTCTGCATTTTAGAATGCACTTCTTTACATTTCTCATCTACACTTGATAATAGAAATGGTATCACATTATGTAGCCTTTTAAAACTTATGAAGTTTAAAGCCTCAATTATTTTACCATGTTTTGATTTCTTTTAATTGTTTGCCAATTATGTCCTATCGAATCATTTTCATCATCTGAACTTTTAATTCCAATATACTCTTTCTTGAGTTTGGACAAAGGTGGGCTCAACTTTTCACTCCATAAAGTAAACAATAAGTCACTGTTATCAGAAATTTTCCCTTCCATCCCCGAGGAGATAATCTGAATATTCTCGGATTGTACAATAAATAGGACTATTGAAGCTATTTAAAACCTTCTAATTTCTGTTTCATGCAATTCATAAACAATGAAAACAGACTTACCAATTCCCTTCATGGTCAAAAGGTCAGCTTTAATCCATTCACAAGATCAACTGTGAAAAAATGTCCTCATTCTGATGAATTTCAGAAGATTCACTGCAAAGGGATTCCGGGGTTTTGGCACCATCTGTAAGTGGATCCTCTACATGGCGGTTCTGACTGCAGGGGTTGCGAATGACTAAAAGAAAGCGTTATCAGCAAGATGATAGAAAGCTGTACATTTCTTGTCTTTACCACCACTGCAGCTTATACCAACTTTGGCGGAAATAAAGCGCAGTTACAATAACTAAACATGTGGGAGAGCATTGCTATAATGTGACTATATTGTATTGCAATAGGTAACAACACTTCAAAGTCAATACCAAATCAAAACTAGTTAGCACATCATTTGTAATTAGAAAAGAATTTGTGGCAAAATCTAGTTATGGTTACACTTAAAATAGTTACAAAATAAATGTATGAGATGATGAAAACTTATACCATTAATCATTGCAGCAAATAGATTTGAGAGAGAGAGAGAGAGAGAGAAGAGAAGAGAGCAAAGAAGCAAGAAGAGCCAAAGAAGGCCCCAGAAGAGAGCCAGAGAAAAAAGAGACAGAGCAACAGTTACAATCTTCTTTTATCTATTCCTTGACCATATGAAACCCTAACGTGAGCCATTCAAACTGACCAATCAGATTAAACTTCCCCACGGTGTTACAGGTGTGACACACATTTTGACCTACAGGCCTTCAAGCATTTCTTTGTCTTTAGGAATTCCAAATGGCCCTCCTGGGAGAGATGGGGTTGAAAACAGTAAAACAAATGTCTTTGTTCATTTTACAAAATCAAATATCTTTTGATTATTTTCAATTCTTTCAGTTCATATTCTAGGCTCAACTGCTTTTCTGTGCATGCTTTATTAGTATAGTGTTGTCTAGGTTTGGTTTATTAATATACTGACTTAGTAAATGAAGCCACGTTAAAGCGTTTTCCACGTTCATGAATATGCTTTCTATACATTGATTGGTCTCCATCATTGGAAGTAGCCATCAGAGAATGGGTACATGGTGGTCATAAAGGGATGGACATGGTCAGAAACAATGCTCAGGTAGGCCGTGGCATTTTAAATGATGCCCAATTGGCACAAAGAGGTCAAAGAAAGTGTGCCAAGAAAGCATCCCCCACCCATTACCACCACCTGCAGCCTGCACAGTGATAACAAGGCATGATGGATCCATATTTCTCATTCTGTTCGCCAAATTCTGACTCTACCATCTGAATGTCTCAGCAAATCAAGACTCATCAGACCAGGCAACATTTTCCAGTCTTCAACTGTCCAATTTTGGTGAGCTTGTGCAAATTGTAGCCTCTTTTCCCTGTTGTAGTGGAGATGAGTGGTGCCTGTTGGGGTCTTCTGCTGTTGCAGGCCATCCACCTCAAGGTTGTCAAATGCTTTGCTGCATGCCTCATGTGGTTGTAGCAGTGGTTATTTCAGTCAAAGTTGCTCTTCTATCAGCTTGAATCAGTCGGCCCATTCTCCTCTGACCTCTAGCATCAACAAGGCATTTTCACCCACAGGACTGCACGCATACTGGATGTTTCCTTTTTCACACCCATTCTTTGTAAACCCTAGAAATGGTTCTGCGTGAAAATCCCAGTAACTGAGCAGATTGTGAGAAATACTCAGACCGAGCCCGTCTGGCACCAACAACCATGCCATGCTCAAAATTGCTTAAATCATCTTTCTTTCCCATTCTGGCATTCAGTTTGGAGTTCAAAGGAGATTGTCTTGACCAGGACCACACCCCTAAATGCATTGAAGCAACTGCCATGTGATTGGTTGATTAGATAATTGCATTAATGAGAAATTGAACAGGTGTTCCTAATAATCCTTTAGGTGAGTGTATATATATATATATATATATATATATATATATATATATATATAAAGAAGTGGAATAAACTGTGCAGTGAGTAAAACTGTAGACTTATAAATATGTAGTTAGTGAAATGTACAGAGAAGTATAATGTGCAAACAGGTTTATAACAGGTTGTTACACAGTAACAACGAGAACAGAAAGTGCAGTGCAATGTCAGTATGTCTCGGGACACAGAATGTGTTCTGTAATTAATTATACAGAAAAAATGTTTGTGTTACTTTGTGTTAGGTTTTGACTCATTTGCAATAGATGTATCCTCCATACACTAATTAATGCTCTTTACAGCAGAATATTAGGTTGGTGTTCATCTTGGTGCTGCGTCTGCCTGGAGAAGCTTACTGGTACATCTGGAGCTGAGAATGGTAATGGTCTCTTCCATGGCCCTTTGGTGGTGATTAACAAATGCTATTGAAAAATTGGTATGTAAATGTGTGATGTTTGCCTCCATCAGAACAAATTCCCATTCAGATGAGGAACTACTTTGCGTCCAAATACACTTTGGCATTCCCCAAAGTGTCTTGGGCACAGTCTGAGTTCCCTCTCATCATGGAACCATGGTGATATGTAACCTGAGACCATTTCTTTGTACTACACATGATATGCTTTGTTTAGCATGCAAAATCTTGAGTTATAAATGTAATGTGGTAGTTCTGTCCAAACTGTTGAAATAACAATAGAATTGGGTGAATGTGAAAAAGCAAAACATTTTTGTAAAGCAACAAGTTACAAGAGCTTGTGCATTACATTCATTTTACCCTGGGTAAGGAGTATTCTTAGACATGACACAAAATGCTTAAAACTATCAGAAATATCAGTTTTATACATTTAAACTCACAGCTGCTGAAAGATTTCCCTGCTCTACTTGGGTGTAAGCAAAGGTCGTACAGCAGGACCTGAAAAAAAAAGAACTCAGCAGTTAAACACACTTACATCTAGCAATCATTCATTTATTTACTAGATTCATTTATTGAACTAGATTCAATGTATTTTTACCTTTGTCTTGAAGTGTTTTGGGGTGCTGGAGCTTTTTGGTGCAGGTGGAACTTTTCTCTATTCATTTTCTTCTTTTTGTGGGGGTAGCATGAGGCTCATCATCTGATGAGTATATTTTCCTTCTGAGAGCAAAATCAGGGTATTACATTATTTTACAAAGCAGGATTAGATATTAGATATATATACGTATTCTTACACTTATTCTATGTTATTGTTTGAATACAGATTAATAATCGTCTCATAGATGTGCCCTGAGTCAACACAAGAATATGAATCATTATTATATTATTTAAATACAGTGGTAGATTAATAATTGTCTTATAGATGAGCCCTGAGTCAACACAATGATATGAATCATTATTGTTATTGTTTGAATAAAGATAACTATAATAAAGAAACTTACCTCTCTGCTTACCTCAAGGACTCCAACGATCTACTTACCTGTGTTCCCTTGTTTCCTCCAAGTCTCCATCGTGTTCCCTCGTCTTGTGTATTCCTCCAGAGTCTTCCTCGTTTCAAGTCTGTCTCCAGCACGCTTCACCTGCAAGTATAAAGACTGTGTCATTCAGGATATCTTCATCAGACTCTCACGAACTTCTACATTACTCACCTGCACTTCCGTCTGCATCATCTGGTTGTTCAATAAACTTCACTAACCTGTATTCCTTGTGTCCGTCCCTTCTGTATTGTAACAGCCCTGAGTCAACACAAGAATATGAATCATTATTGTTATTGTTTGAATACAGATTCATAATTGTCTTATAGATGAGCCCTGAGTCAACACAATGATATGAATCATTATTATATTATTTAAATACAGTGGTAGATTAATAATTGTCTTATAGATGAGCCCTGAGTCAACACAAGAATATGAATCATTATTATATTATTTAAATACAGATTAATAATCGTCTCATAGATGTGCCCTGAGTCAACACAAGAATATGAATCATTATTATATTATTTAAATACAGTGGTAGATTAATAATTGTCTTATAGATGAGCCCTGAGTCAACACAAGAATATGAATCATTATTGTTATTGTTTGAATACAGATTCATAATTGTCTTATAGATGAGCCCTGAGTCAACACAATGATATGAATCATTATTATATTATTTAAATACAGTGGTAGATTAATAATTGTCTTATAGATGAGCCCTGAGTCAACACAAGAATATGAATCATTATTATATTATTTAAATACAGATTAATAATCGTCTCATAGATGTGCCCTGAGTCAACACAAGAATATGAATCATTATTATATTATTTAAATACAGTGGTAGATTAATAATTGTCTTATAGATGAGCCCTGAGTCAACACAAGAATATGAATCATTATTATATTATTTAAATACAGTGGTAGATTAATAATTGTCTTATAGATGAGCCCTGAGTCAACACAAGAATATGAATCATTATTGTTATTGTTTGAATACAGATTCATAATTGTCTTATAGATGAGCCTGAGTCAACACAAGAATATGAATCATTATTGTTATTGTTTGAATAAAGATAACTATAATAAAGAAACTTACCTCTCTGCTTACCTCAAGGACTCCAACGATCTACTTACCTGTGTTCCCTTGTTTCCTCCAAGTCTCCATCGTGTTCCCTCGTCTTGTGTATTCCTCCAGAGTCTTCCTCGTTCCAAGTCTGTCTCCAGCACGCTTCACCTGCAAGTATAAAGACTGTGTCATTCAGGATATCTTCATCAGACTCTCACGAACTTCTACATTACTCACCTGCACTCGTCTGCATCATCTGGTTGTTCAATAAACTTCACTAACCTGTATTCCTTGTGTCCGTCCCTTCTGTATTGTAACAGCCCTGAGTCAACACAAGAATATGAATCATTATTATATTATTTAAATACAGTGGTAGATTAATAATTGTCTTATAGATGAGCCCTGAGTCAACACAAGAATATGAATCATTATTATATTATTTAAATACAGATTAATAATTGTCTTATAGATGAGCCCTGAGTCAACACAAGAATATGAATCATTATTATTATTATTTAAATACAGTGGTAGATTAATAATTGTCTTATAGATGAGCCCTGAGTCAACACAAGAATATGAATCATTATTATATTGTTTAAATACAGATTAATAATTGTCTTATAGATGAGCCCTGAGTCAACACAAGAATATGAATCATTATTGTTATTGTTTAAATACAGATTAATAATTGTCTTATAGATGAGCCCTGAGTCAACACAAGAATATGAATCATTATTATATTATTTAAATACAGATTAATAATTGTCTTATAGATGAGCCCTGAGTCAACACAAGAATATGAATCATTATTATATTATTTAAATACAGATTAATAATCGTCTCATAGATGTGCCCTGAGTCAACACAAGAATATGAATCATTATTATATTATTTAAATACAGTGGTAGATTAATAATTGTCTTATAGATGAGCCCTGAGTCAACACAAGAATATGAATCATTATTATATTATTTAAATACAGTGGTAGATTAATAATTGTCTTATAGATGAGCCCTGAGTCAACACAAGAATATGAATCATTATTATATTATTTAAATACAGTGGTAGATTAATAATTGTCTTATAGATGAGCCCTGAGTCAACACAAGAATATGAATCATTATTGTTATTGTTTAAATACAGTGGTAGACTAATAATTGTCTTATTAGATGAGCCCTGAGTCAACACAAGAATATGAATCATTATTATATTATTTAAATACAGATTAATAATTGTCTCATAGATGTGCCCTGAGTCAACACAAGAATATGAATCATTATTATATTATTTAAATACAGTGGTAGATTAATAATTGTCTTATAGATGTGCCCTGAGTCAACACAAGAATATGAATCATTATTATATTATTTAAATACAGTGGTAGATTAATAATTGTCTTATAGATGAGCCCTGAGTCAACACAAGAATATGAATCATTATTGTTATTATTTAAATACAGATTAATAATCGTCTCATAGATGTGCCCTGAGTCAACACAAGAATATGAATCATTATTATATTATTTAAATACAGTGGTAGATTAATAATTGTCTTATAGATGAGCCCTGAGTCAACACAAGAATATGAATCATTATTATATTATTTAACATACAGATTAATAATTGTCTTATAGATGAGCCCTGAGTCAACACAAGAATATGAATCATTATTATATTATTTAAATACAGTGGTAGATTAATAATTGTCTTATAGATGAGCCCTGAGTCAACACAAGAATATGAATCATTATTGTTATTGTTTGAATACAGATTAATAATTGTCTTATAGATGAGCCCTGAGTCAACACAAGAATATGAATCATTATTGTTATTGTTTAAATACAGATTAATAATCGTCTCATAGATGTGCCCTGAGTCAACACAAGAATATGAATCATTATTATATTATTTAAATACAGATTAATAATCGTCTCATAGATGTGCCTGAGTCAACACAAGAATATGAATCATTATTATATTATTTAAATACAGTGGTAGATTAATAATTGTCTTATAGATGAGCCCTGAGTCAACACAAGAATATGAATCATTATTATTATATGTTTGAATACAGATTAATAATTGTCTTATAGATGAGCCCTGAGTCAACACAAGAATATGAATCATTATTATTATATTATTTAAATAATACAGATTAATAATTGTCTTATAGATGAGCCCTGAGTCAACACAAGAATATGAATCATTATTATATTATTTAAATACAGTGGTAGATTAATAATTGTCTTATAGATGAGCCCTGAGTCAACACAAGAATATGAATCATTATTATATTATTTGAATACAGATTAATAATTGTCTTATAGATGAGCCCTGAGTCAACACAAGAATATGAATCATTATTATATTATTTAAATACAGTGGTAGATTAATAATTGTCTTATAGATGAGCCCTGAGTCAACACAAGAATATGAATCATTATTATATTATTTAAATACAGATTAATAATTGTCTTATAGATGAGCCCTGAGTCAACACAAGAATATGAATCATTATTATATTATTTAAATACAGTGGTAGATTAATAATTGTCTTATAGATGAGCCCTGAGTCAACACAAGAATATGAATCATTATTGTTATTGTTTGAATACAGATTAATAATTGTCTTATAGATGAGCCCTGAGTCAACACAAGAATATGAATCATTATTATATTATTTAAATACAGTGGTAGATTAATAATTGTCTTATAGATGAGCCCTGAGTCAACACAAGAATATGAATCATTATTATATTATTTAAATACAGTGGTAGATTAATAATTGTCTTATAGATGAGCCCTGAGTCAACACAAGAATATGAATCATTATTGTTATTGTTTGAATACAGATTAATAATTGTCTTATAGATGAGCCCTGAGTCAACACAAGAATATGAATCATTATTGTTATTGTTTGAATACAGATTAATAATTGTCTTATAGATGAGCCCTGAGTCAACACAAGAATATGAATCATTATTATATTATTTAAATACAGATTAATAATTGTCTTATAGATGAGCCCTGAGTCAACACAAGAATATGAATCATTATTATATTATTTAAATACAGTGGTAGATTAATAATTGTCTTATAGATGAGCCCTGAGTCAACACAAGAATATGAATCATTATTATATTATTGTTTGAATACAGATTAATAATCGTCTTATAGATGAGCCCTGAGTCAACACAAGAATATGAATCATTATTATATTATTTAAATACAGTGGTAGATTAATAATCGTCTTATAGATGAGCCCTGAGTCAACACAAGAATATGAATCATTATTGTTATTGTTTGAATACAGATTAATAATCGTCTCATAGATGAGCCCTGAGTCAACACAAGAATATGAATCATTATTATATTATTTAAATACAGTGGTAGATTAATAATTGTCTTATAGATGAGCCCTGAGTCAACACAAGAATATGAATCATTATTATATTATTTAAATACAGATTAATAATCGTCTCATAGATGAGCCCTGAGTCAACACAAGAATATGAATCATTATTATATTATTTAAATACAGTGGTAGATTAATAATTGTCTTATAGATGAGCCCTGAGTCAACACAAGAATATGAATCATTATTATATTATTTAAATACAGTGGTAGATTAATAATTGTCTTATAGATGAGCCCTGAGTCAACACAAGAATATGAATCATTATTGTTATTGTTTGAATACAGATTAATAATTGTCTTATAGATGAGCCCTGAGTCAACACAAGAATATGAATCATTATTATATTATTTAAATACAGTGGTAGATTAATAATTGTCTTATAGATGAGCCCTGAGTCAACACAAGAATATGAATCATTATTATATTATTTAAATACAGTGGTAGATTAATAATTGTCTTATAGATGAGCCCTGAGTCAACACAAGAATATGAATCATTATTGTTATTGTTTGAATACAGATTAATAATTGTCTTATAGATGAGCCCTGAGTCAACACAAGAATATGAATCATTATTATATTATTTAAATACAGTGGTAGATTAATAATTGTCTTATAGATGAGCCCTGAGTCAACACAAGAATATGAATCATTATTATATTATTTAAATACAGTGGTAGATTAATAATCGTCTCATAGATGAGCCCTGAGTCAACACAAGAATATGAATCATTATTATATTATTTAAATACAGTGGTAGATTAATAATTGTCTTATAGATGAGCCCTGAGTCAACACAAGAATATGAATCATTATTATATTATTTAAATACAGATTAATAATCGTCTCATAGATGAGCCCTGAGTCAACACAAGAATATGAATCATTATTATATTATTTAAATACAGTGGTAGATTAATAATTGTCTTATAGATGAGCCCTGAGTCAACACAAGAATATGAATCATTATTATATTGTTTGAATACAGATTCATAATCGTCTCATAGATGAGCCCTGAGTCAACACAAGAATATGAATCATTATTATATTATTTAAATACAGATTAATAATTGTCTTATAGATGAGCCCTGAGTCAACACAAGAATATGAATCATTATTATATTATTTAAATACAGTGGTAGATTAATAATTGTCTTATAGATGAGCCCTGAGTCAACACAAGAATATGAATCATTATTGTTATTGTTTAAATACAGATTAATAATTGTCTTATAGATGAGCCCTGAGTCAACACAAGAATATGAATCATTATTATATTATTTAAATACAGTGGTAGATTAATAATTGTCTCATTAGATGAGCCCTGAGTCAACACAAGAATATGAATCATTATTGTTATTGTTTGAATACAGATTAATAATTGTCTTATAGATGAGCCCTGAGTCAACACAAGAATATGAATCATTATTATATTATTTAAATACAGATTAATAATTGTCTTATAGATGAGCCCTGAGTCAACACAAGAATATGAATCATTATTATATTATTTAAATACAGTGGTAGATTAATAATTGTCTTATAGATGAGCCCTGAGTCAACACAAGAATATGAATCATTATTATATTATTTAAATACAGATTAATAATTGTCTTATAGATGAGCCCTGAGTCAACACAAGAATATGAATCATTATTATATTATTTAAATACAGTGGTAGATTAATAATCGTCTCATAGATGTGCCCTGAGTCAACACAAGAATATGAATCATTATTATATTATTTAAATACAGTGGTAGATTAATAATTGTCTTATAGATGAGCCCTGAGTCAACACAAGAATATGAATCATTATTATATTATTTAAATACAGTGGTAGATTAATAATTGTCTTATAGATGAGCCCTGAGTCAACACAAGAATATGAATCATTATTGTTATTGTTTAAATACAGATTAATAATTGTCTTATAGATGAGCCCTGAGTCAACACAAGAATATGAATCATTATTATATTATTTAAATACAGATTAATAATTGTCTTATAGATGAGCCCTGAGTCAACACAAGAATATGAATCATTATTATATTGTTTAAATACAGATTCATAATTGTCTTATAGATGAGCCCTGAGTCAACACAAGAATATGAATCATTATTATATTATTTAAATACAGATTAATAATTGTCTTATAGATGTGCCTGAGTCAACACAAGAATATGAATCATTATTATATTATTTAAATACAGTGGTAGATTAATAATTGTCTTATAGATGAGCCCTGAGTCAACACAAGAATATGAATCATTATTATATTATTTAAATACAGTGGTAGATTAATAATTGTCTTATAGATGAGCCCTGAGTCAACACAAGAATATGAATCATTATTATATTATTTAAATACAGATTAATAATTGTCTTATAGATGAGCCCTGAGTCAACACAAGAATATGAATCATTATTATATTATTTAAATACAGTGGTAGATTAATAATTGTCTTATAGATGAGCCCTGAGTCAACACAAGAATATGAATCATTATTGTTATTGTTTAAATACAGATTAATAATTGTCTTATAGATGAGCCCTGAGTCAACACAAGAATATGAATCATTATTATATTATTTAAATACAGTGGTAGATTAATAATTGTCTTATAGATGAGCCCTGAGTCAACACAAGAATATGAATCATTATTGTTATTGTTTGAATACAGATTAATAATTGTCTTATAGATGAGCCCTGAGTCAACACAAGAATATGAATCATTATTATATTATTTAAATACAGTGGTAGATTAATAATTGTCTTATAGATGAGCCCTGAGTCAACACAAGAATATGAATCATTATTATATTATTTAAATACAGATGGTAGATTAATAATTGTCTTATAGATGAGCCTGAGTCAACACAAGAATATGAATCATTATTATATTATTTAAATACAGTGGTAGATTAATAATTGTCTTATAGATGAGCCCTGAGTCAACACAAGAATATGAATCATTATTATATTATTTACATACAGATTAATAATTGTCTTATAGATGAGCCCTGAGTCAACACAAGAATATGAATCATTATTGTTATTATTTAAATACAGATTAATAATTGTCTTATAGATGAGCCCTGAGTCAACACAAGAATATGAATCATTATTATATTATTTAAATACAGTGGTAGATTAATAATTGTCTTATAGATGAGCCCTGAGTCAACACAAGAATATGAATCATTATTATATTATTTAAATACAGTGGTAGATTAATAATTGTCTTATAGATGAGCCCTGAGTCAACACAAGAATATGAATCATTATTATATTATTTAAATACAGATTAATAATCGTCTCATAGATGAGCCCTGAGTCAACACAAGAATATGAATCATTATTATATTATTTAAATGAATACAGATTAATAATTGTCTTATAGATGAGCCCTGAGTCAACACAAGAATATGAATCATTATTGTTATTGTTTGAATACAGATTAATAATTGTCTTATAGATGAGCCCTGAGTCAACACAAGAATATGAATCATTATTATATTGTTTAAATACAGATTAGATTAATTGTCTTATAGATGAGCCTGAGTCAACACAAGAATATGAATCATTATTATGTTATTGTTTGAATACAGATTAATAATTGTCTTATAGATGAGCCCTGAGTCAACACAAGAATATGAATCATTATTATATTATTTAAATACAGTGGTAGATTAATAATTGTCTTATAGATGAGCCCTGAGTCAACACAAGAATATGAATCATTATTGTTATTGTTTGAATACAGATTAATAATTGTCTTATAGATGAGCCCTGAGTCAACACAAGAATATGAATCATTATTGTTATTGTTTGAATACAGATTCATAATTGTCTTATAGATGAGCCCTGAGTCAACACACAAGAATATGAATCATTATTATATTATTTAAATACAGTGGTAGATTAATAATTGTCTTATAGATGAGCCCTGAGTCAACACAAGAATATGAATCATTATTGTTATTATTTAAATACAGATTAATAATTGTCTTATAGATGAGCCCTGAGTCAACACAAGAATATGAATCATTATTGTTATTATTTAAATACAGATTAATAATTGTCTTATAGATGAGCCCTGAGTCAACACAAGAATATGAATCATTATTGTTATTGTTTGAATACAGATTAATAATTGTCTTATAGATGAGCCCTGAGTCAACACAAGAATATGAATCATTATTATATTATTTAAATACAGTGGTAGATTAATAATTGTCTTATAGATGAGCCCTGAGTCAACACAAGAATATGAATCATTATTGTTATTGTTTGAATACAGATTAATAATTGTCTTATAGATGAGCCCTGAGTCAACACAAGAATATGAATCATTATTATATTATTTATTTGAATACAGATTAATAATTGTCTTATAGATGAGCCCTGAGTCAACACAAGAATATGAATCATTATTATATTATTTAAATACAGATTAATAATCGTCTCATAGATGAGCCCTGAGTCAACACAAGAATATGAATCATTATTGTTATTGTTTAAATACAGATTAATAATTGTCTTATAGATGAGCCCTGAGTCAACACAAGAATATGAATCATTATTATATTATTTAAATACAGATTAATAATTGTCTTATAGATGTGCCCTGAGTCAACACAAGAATATGAATCATTATTGTTATTGTTTAAATACAGATTAATAATTGTCTTATAGATGAGCCCTGAGTCAACACAAGAATATGAATCATTATTATATTATTTAAATACAGATTAATAATTGTCTTATAGATGAGCCCTGAGTCAACACAAGAATATGAATCATTATTATATTATTTAAATACAGTGGTAGATTAATAATTGTCTTATAGATGAGCCCTGAGTCAACACAAGAATATGAATCATTATTATATTATTTAAATACAGATTAATAATTGTCTTATAGATGAGCCCTGAGTCAACACAAGAATATGAATCATTATTATATTATTTAAATACAGTGGTAGATTAATAATTGTCTTATAGATGAGCCCTGAGTCAACACAAGAATATGAATCATTATTATATTATTTAAATACAGATTAATAATTGTCTTATAGATGAGCCCTGAGTCAACACAAGAATATGAATCATTATTATATTATTTAAATACAGTGGTAGATTAATAATTGTCTTATAGATGAGCCCTGAGTCAACACAAGAATATGAATCATTATTATATTATTTAAATACAGTGGTAGATTAATAATTGTCTTATAGATGAGCCCTGAGTCAACACAAGAATATGAATCATTATTGTTATTGTTTAAATACAGATTAATAATTGTCTTATAGATGAGCCCTGAGTCAACACAAGAATATGAATCATTATTATATTATTTAAATACAGTGGTAGATTAATAATTGTCTTATAGATGAGCCCTGAGTCAACACAAGAATATGAATCATTATTATATTATTTAAATACAGATTAATAATTGTCTTATAGATGAGCCCTGAGTCAACACAAGAATATGAATCATTATTATATTATTTAAATACAGTGGTAGATTAATAATTGTCTTATAGATGAGCCCTGAGTCAACACAAGAATATGAATCATTATTGTTATTGTTTGAATACAGATTAATAATTGTCTTATAGATGAGCCCTGAGTCAACACAAGAATATGAATCATTATTGTTATTGTTTGAATACAGATTAATAATTGTCTTATAGATGAGCCCTGAGTCAACACAAGAATATGAATCATTATTGTTATTGTTTGAATACAGATTATTAATAATTGTCTTATAGATGAGCCCTGAGTCAACACAAGAATATGAATCATTATTATATTATTTAAATACAGTGGTAGATTAATAATTGTCTTATAGATGAGCCCTGAGTCAACACAAGAATATGAATCATTATTATATTATTTAAATACAGTGGTAGATTAATAATTGTCTTATAGATGAGCCCTGAGTCAACACAAGAATATGAATCATTATTGTTATTGTTTGAATACAGATTAATAATTGTCTTATAGATGAGCCCTGAGTCAACACAAGAATATGAATCATTATTGTTATTATTTAAATACAGATTAATAATTGTCTTATAGATGAGCCCTGAGTCAACACAAGAATATGAATCATTATTATATTATTTAAATACAGTGGTAGATTAATAATTGTCTTATAGATGAGCCCTGAGTCAACACAAGAATATGAATCATTATTATATTATTTAAATACAGTGGTAGATTAATAATTGTCTTATAGATGAGCCCTGAGTCAACACAAGAATATGAATCATTATTGTTATTATTTGAATACAGATTAATAATTGTCTTATAGATGAGCCCTGAGTCAACACAAGAATATGAATCATTATTGTTATTGTTTGAATACAGATTCATAATTGTCTTATAGATGAGCCCTGAGTCAACACAAGAATATGAATCATTATTATTATTTTGTTTGAATACAGATTAATAATTGTCTCATAGATGAGCCCTGAGTCAACACAAGAATATGAATCATTATTATATTATTTAAATACAGTGGTAGATTAATAATTGTCTTATAGATGAGCCCTGAGTCAACACAAGAATATGAATCATTATTGTTATTGTTTGAATACAGATTAATAATCGTCTTATAGATGAGCCCTGAGTCAACACAAGAATATGAATCATTATTATATTATTTAAATACAGTGGTAGATTAATAATTGTCTTATAGATGAGCCCTGAGTCAACACAAGAATATGAATCATTATTGTTATTGTTTGAATACAGATTAATAATCGTCTTATAGATGAGCCCTGAGTCAACACAAGAATATGAATCATTATTATATTATTTAAATACAGTGGTAGATTAATAATTGTCTTATAGATGAGCCCTGAGTCAACACAAGAATATGAATCATTATTATATTATTTAAATACAGATTAATAATTGTCTTATAGATGAGCCCTGAGTCAACACAAGAATATGAATCATTATTATATTATTTAAATACAGTGGTAGATAATAATTGTCTTATAGATGAGCCCTGAGTCAACACAAGAATATGAATCATTATTGTTATTGTTTGAATACAGATTAATAATTGTCTTATAGATGTGCCCTGAGTCAACACAAGAATATGAATCATTATTATATTATTTAAATACAGTGGTAGATTAATAATTGTCTTATAGATGAGCCCTGAGTCAACACAAGAATATGAATCATTATTATATTATTTAAATACAGTGGTAGATTAATAATTGTCTTATAGATGAGCCCTGAGTCAACACAAGAATATGAATCATTATTATATTATTTAAATGGTAGATTAATAATTGTCTTATAGATGAGCCCTGAGTCAACACAAGAATATGAATCATTATTATATTATTTAAATACAGTGGTAGATTAATAATTGTCTTATAGATGAGCCCTGAGTCAACACAAGAATATGAATCATTATTGTTATTGTTTGAATACAGATTCATAATTGTCTTATAGATGAGCCCTGAGTCAACACAAGAATATGAATCATTATTGTTATTGTTTGAATACAGATTAATAATCGTCTCATAGATGAGCCCTGAGTCAACACAAGAATATGAATCATTATTATATTATTTAAATACAGTGGTAGATTAATAATTGTCTTATAGATGAGCCCTGAGTCAACACAAGAATATGAATCATTATTGTTATTGTTTGAATACAGATTAATAATTGTCTTATAGATGAGCCCTGAGTCAACACAAGAATATGAATCATTATTGTTATTATTTAAATACAGATTAATAATTGTCTTATAGATGAGCCCTGAGTCAACACAAGAATATGAATCATTATTGTTATTGTTTAAATACAGATTAATAATTGTCTTATAGATGTGCCTGAGTCAACACAAGAATATGAATCATTATTGTTATTGTTTAAATACAGATTAATAATTGTCTTATAGATGAGCCCTGAGTCAACACAAGAATATGAATCATTATTATATTATTTAAATACAGATTAATAATTGTCTTATAGATGAGCCCTGAGTCAACACAAGAATATGAATCATTATTATATTGTTTAAATACAGATTAATAATTGTCTTATAGATGAGCCCTGAGTCAACACAAGAATATGAATCATTATTATATTATTTAAATACAGATTAATAATTGTCTCATAGATGTGCCCTGAGTCAACACAAGAATATGAATCATTATTATATTATTTAAATACAGTGGTAGATTAATAATTGTCTTATAGATGAGCCCTGAGTCAACACAAGAATATGAATCATTATTATATTATTTAAATACAGATTAATAATTGTCTTATAGATGTGCCCTGAGTCAACACAAGAATATGAATCATTATTATATTATTTAAATACAGTGATAGATTAATAATTGTCTTATAGATGAGCCCTGAGTCAACACAAGAATATGAATCATTATTATATTATTTAAATACAGTGGTAGATTAATAATTGTCTTATAGATGAGCCCTGAGTCAACACAAGAATATGAATCATTATTATATTATTTAAATACAGTGGTAGATTAATAATTGTCTTATAGATGAGCCCTGAGTCAACACAAGAATATGAATCATTATTATATTATTTAAATACAGATTAATAATTGTCTCATAGATGTGCCCTGAGTCAACACAAGAATATGAATCATTATTATATTATTTAAATACAGTGGTAGATTAATAATTGTCTTATAGATGAGCCCTGAGTCAACACAAGAATATGAATCATTATTATATTATTTAAATACAGTGGTAGATTAATAATTGTCTTATAGATGAGCCCTGAGTCAACACAAGAATATGAATCATTATTGTTATTATTTGAATACAGATTAATAATCGTCTTATAGATGAGCCCTGAGTCAACACAAGAATATGAATCATTATTATATTATTTAAATACAGTGGTAGATTAATAATTGTCTTATAGATGAGCCCTGAGTCAACACAAGAATATGAATCATTATTATATTATTTAAATACAGATTAATAATTGTCTTATAGATGAGCCCTGAGTCAACACAAGAATATGAATCATTATTATATTATTTAAATACAGTGGTAGATTAATAATTGTCTTATAGATGAGCCCTGAGTCAACACAAGAATATGAATCATTATTGTTATTGTTTGAATACAGATTCATAATTGTCTTATAGATGAGCCTGAGTCAACACAAGAATATGAATCATTATTGTTATTGTTTGAATACAGATTAATAATCGTCTCATAGATGTGCCCTGAGTCAACACAAGAATATGAATCATTATTGTTATTGTTTGAATACAGATTAATAATCGTCTCATAGATGTGCCCTGAGTCAACACAAGAATATGAATCATTATTATATTATTTAAATACAGTGGTAGATTAATAATTGTCTTATAGATGAGCCCTGAGTCAACACAAGAATATGAATCATTATTATATTATTTAAATACAGTGGTAGATTAATAATTGTCTTATAGATGAGCCCTGAGTCAACACAAGAATATGAATCATTATTGTTATTGTTTGAATACAGATTCATAATTGTCTTATAGATGAGCCCTGAGTCAACACAAGAATATGAATCATTATTGTTATTGTTTGAATACAGATTAATAATTGTCTTATAGATGAGCCCTGAGTCAACACAAGAATATGAATCATTATTATATTATTTAAATACAGTGGTAGATTAATAATTGTCTTATAGATGAGCCCTGAGTCAACACAAGAATATGAATCATTATTGTTATTATTTGAATACAGATTAATAATTGTCTTATAGATGAGCCCTGAGTCAACACAAGAATATGAATCATTATTGTTATTGTTTGAATACAGATTCATAATTGTCTTATAGATGAGCCCTGAGTCAACACAAGAATATGAATCATTATTGTTATTGTTTAAATACAGATTAATAATTGTCTCATAGATGAGCCCTGAGTCAACACAAGAATATGAATCATTATTATATTATTTAAATACAGTGGTAGATTAATAATTGTCTTATAGATGAGCCCTGAGTCAACACAAGAATATGAATCATTATTGTTATTATTTTTGAATACAGATTAATAATTGTCTTATAGATGAGCCCTGAGTCAACACAAGAATATGAATCATTATTATATTATTTAAATACAGTGGTAGATTAATAATTGTCTTATAGATGAGCCCTGAGTCAACACAAGAATATGAATCATTATTGTTATTGTTTGAATACAGATTAATAATTGTCTTATAGATGAGCCCTGAGTCAACACAAGAATATGAATCATTATTATATTATTTAAATACAGTGGTAGATTAATAATTGTCTTATAGATGAGCCCTGAGTCAACACAAGAATATGAATCATTATTGTTATTGTTTGAATACAGATTAATAATTGTCTCATAGATGAGCCCTGAGTCAACACAAGAATATGAATCATTATTATATTATTTAAATACAGTGGTAGATTAATAATTGTCTTATAGATGAGCCCTGAGTCAACACAAGAATATGAATCATTATTGTTATTGTTTGAATACAGATTAATAATCGTCTCATAGATGAGCCCTGAGTCAACACAAGAATATGAATCATTATTATATTATTTAAATACAGTGGTAGATTAATAATTGTCTTATAGATGAGCCCTGAGTCAACACAAGAATATGAATCATTATTATATTATTTAAATACAGTGGTAGATTAATAATTGTCTTATAGATGAGCCCTGAGTCAACACAAGAATATGAATCATTATTATTATTTAAATACAGTGGTAGATTAATAATTGTCTTATAGATGAGCCCTGAGTCAACACAAGAATATGAATCATTATTATATTATTTAAATACAGTGGTAGATTAATAATTGTCTCATAGATGAGCCCTGAGTCAACACAAGAATATGAATCATTATTATATTATTTAAATACAGTGGTAGATTAATAATTGTCTTATAGATGAGCCCTGAGTCAACACAAGAATATGAATCATTATTATATTGTTTGAATACAGATTAATAATTGTCTTATAGATGAGCCCTGAGTCAACACAAGAATATGAATCATTATTATATTATTTAAATACAGTGGTAGATTAATAATTGTCTTATAGATGTGCCTGAGTCAACACAAGAATATGAATCATTATTATATTATTTAAATACAGTGGTAGATTAATAATTGTCTCATAGATGAGCCCTGAGTCAACACAAGAATATGAATCATTATTATATTATTTAAATACAGTGGTAGATTAATAATTGTCTTATAGATGAGCCCTGAGTCAACAAGAATATGAATCATTATTATATTATTTAAATACAGATTAATAATCGTCTCATAGATGAGCCCTGAGTCAACACAAGAATATGAATCATTATTGTTATTGTTTAAATACAGATTAATAATTGTCTTATAGATGAGCCCTGAGTCAACACAAGAATATGAATCATTATTATATTATTTAAATACAGATTAATAATCGTCTCATAGATGAGCCCTGAGTCAACACAAGAATATGAATCATTATTATATTATTTAAATACAGTGGTAGATTAATAATTGTCTTATAGATGAGCCCTGAGTCAACACAAGAATATGAATCATTATTATATTATTTAAATACAGATTAATAATTGTCTTATAGATGAGCCCTGAGTCAACACAAGAATATGAATCATTATTGTTATTGTTTGAATACAGTGGTAGATTAATAATTGTCTTATAGATGAGCCTGAGTCAACACAAGAATATGAATCATTATTATATTATTTAAATACAGATTAATAATTGTCTTATAGATGTGCCCTGAGTCAACACAAGAATATGAATCATTATTGTTATTGTTTAAATACAGATTAATAATTGTCTTATAGATGAGCCTGAGTCAACACAAGAATATGAATTATTATTATTATTGTTTACAATACAGATTAATAATTGTCTTATAGATGAGCCCTGAGTCAACACAAGAATATGAATCATTATTATATTATTTAAATACAGATTAATAATTGTCTTATAGATGAGCCCTGAGTCAACACAAGAATATGAATCATTATTATATTATATTGTTTGAATACAGATTAATAATTGTCTTATAGATGAGCCCTGAGTCAACACAAGAATATGAATCATTATTATATTATTTAAATACAGATTAATAATTGTCTTATAGATGAGCCCTGAGTCAACACAAGAATATGAATCATTATTATATTATTTAAATACAATACAGATTAATAATTGTCTTATAGATGAGCCCTGAGTCAACACAAGAATATGAATCATTATTATATTATTTAAATACAGTGGTAGATTAATAATTGTCTTATAGATGAGCCCTGAGTCAACACAAGAATATGAATCATTATTGTTATTATTTGAATACAGATTAATAATTGTCTTATAGATGAGCCCTGAGTCAACACAAGAATATGAATCATTATTATATTATTTAAATACAGTGGTAGATTAATAATTGTCTTATAGATGAGCCCTGAGTCAACACAAGAATATGAATCATTATTGTTATTGTTTGAATACAGATTCATAATTGTCTTATAGATGAGCCCTGAGTCAACACAAGAATATGAATCATTATTATATTATTTAAATACAGTGGTAGATTAATAATTGTCTTATAGATGAGCCCTGAGTCAACACAAGAATATGAATCATTATTATATTATTTAAATACAGATTAATAATTGTCTTATAGATGAGCCCTGAGTCAACACAAGAATATGAATCATTATTGTTATTGTTTGAATACAGATTAATAATTGTCTTATAGATGAGCCCTGAGTCAACACAAGAATATGAATCATTATTATATTATTTAAATACAGATTAATAATCGTCTCATAGATGAGCCCTGAGTCAACACAAGAATATGAATCATTATTATATTATTTAAATACAGTGGTAGATTAATAATTGTCTTATAGATGAGCCCTGAGTCAACACAAGAATATGAATCATTATTATATTATTTAAATACAGATTAATAATCGTCTCATAGATGAGCCCTGAGTCAACACAAGAATATGAATCATTATTATATTATTTAAATACAGTGGTAGATTAATAATTGTCTTATAGATGAGCCCTGAGTCAACACAAGAATATGAATCATTATTGTTATTGTTTGAATACAGATTAATAATTGTCTTATAGATGAGCCTGAGTCAACACAAGAATATGAATCATTATTATATTATTTAAATACAGTGGTAGATTAATAATTGTCTTATAGATGAGCCCTGAGTCAACACAAGAATATGAATCATTATTGTTATTGTTTGAATACAGATTAATAATCGTCTCATAGATGAGCCCTGAGTCAACACAAGAATATGAATCATTATTATATTATTTAAATACAGTGGTAGATTAATAATTGTCTTATAGATGAGCCCTGAGTCAACACAAGAATATGAATCATTATTATATTATTTAAATACAGATTAATAATAATTGTCTTATAGATGAGCCCTGAGTCAACACAAGAATATGAATCATTATTATATTATTTAAATACAGTGGTAGATTAATAATTGTCTTATAGATGAGCCCTGAGTCAACACAAGAATATGAATCATTATTATATTATTTAAATACAGTGGTAGATTAATAATTGTCTTATAGATGAGCCCTGAGTCAACACAAGAATATGAATCATTATTTATATTATTTAAATACAGTGGTAGATTAATAATTGTCTTATAGATGAGCCCTGAGTCAACACAAGAATATGAATCATTATTATATTATTTAAATACAGTGGTAGATTAATAATTGTCTTATAGATGAGCCCTGAGTCAACACAAGAATATGAATCATTATTATATTGTTTGAATACAGATTCATAATTGTCTTATAGATGAGCCCTGAGTCAACACAAGAATATGAATCATTATTATATTATTTAAATACAGTGGTAGATTAATAATCGTCTCATAGATGTGCCCTGAGTCAACACAAGAATATGAATCATTATTATATTATTTAAATACAGTGGTAGATTAATAATTGTCTTATAGATGAGCCCTGAGTCAACACAAGAATATGAATCATTATTATATTATTTAAATACAGTGGTAGATTAATAATTGTCTTATAGATGAGCCCTGAGTCAACACAAGAATATGAATCATTATTATATTATTTAAATACAGATTAATAATTGTCTTATAGATGAGCCCTGAGTCAACACAAGAATATGAATCATTATTATATTATTTAAATACAGATTAATAATCGTCTTATAGATGAGCCCTGAGTCAACACAAGAATATGAATCATTATTATATTATTTAAATACAGATTAATAATCGTCTTATAGATGAGCCCTGAGTCA
Organism: Paracanthobrama guichenoti; assembly: GCA_018749465.1. Classification (NCBI taxonomy): domain Eukaryota; kingdom Metazoa; phylum Chordata; class Actinopteri; order Cypriniformes; family Gobionidae; genus Paracanthobrama; species Paracanthobrama guichenoti. The sequence goes on from JAGHMJ010000650.1 coordinate 31,223, forward strand.
ACACAAGAATATGAATCATTATTATATTGTTTGAATACAGATTAATAATTGTCTTATAGATGAGCCCTGAGTCAACACAAGAATATGAATCATTATTGTTATTATTTAAATACAGATTAATAATTGTCTTATAGATGAGCCCTGAGTCAACACAAGAATATGAATCATTATTATTATATTATTTAAATACAGTGGTAGATTAATAATTGTCTTATAGATGAGCCCTGAGTCAACACAAGAATATGAATCATTATTATATTGTTTGAATACAGATTAATAATTGTCTTATAGATGAGCCCTGAGTCAACACAAGAATATGAATCATTATTATATTATTTAAATACAGTGGTAGATTAATAATTGTCTTATAGATGAGCCCTGAGTCAACACAAGAATATGAATCATTATTGTTATTGTTTGAATACAGATTAATAATTGTCTTATAGATGAGCCCTGAGTCAACACAAGAATATGAATCATTATTGTTATTATTTAAATACAGATTAATAATTGTCTTATAGATGAGCCCTGAGTCAACACAAGAATATGAATCATTATTATATTATTTAAATACAGTGGTAGATTAATAATTGTCTTATAGATGAGCCTGAGTCAACACAAGAATATGAATCATTATTGTTATTGTTTTGAATACAGATTAATAATTGTCTTATAGATGAGCCCTGAGTCAACACAAGAATATGAATCATTATTATATTATTTAAATACAGTGGTAGATTAATAATTGTCTTATAGATGAGCCCTGAGTCAACACAAGAATATGAATCATTATTATATTATTTAAATACAGTGGTAGATTAATAATTGTCTTATAGATGAGCCCTGAGTCAAACAAGAATATGAATCATTATTATATTATTTAAATACAGATTAATAATTGTCTTATAGATGAGCCCTGAGTCAACACAAGAATATGAATCATTATTATATTATTTAAATACAGATTAATAATTGCCTTATAGATGAGCCCTGAGTCAACACAAGAATATGAATCATTATTATATTATTTAAATACAGATTAATAATCGTCTCATAGATGAGCCCTGAGTCAACACAAGAATATGAATCATTATTGTTATTGTTTGAATACAGATTAATAATTGTCTTATAGATGAGCCCTGAGTCAACACAAGAATATGAATCATTATTATATTATTTAAATACAGATTAATAATCGTCTCATAGATGTGCCCTGAGTCAACACAAGAATATGAATCATTATTATATTATTTAAATACAGTGGTAGATTAATAATTGTCTTATAGATGAGCCCTGAGTCAACACAAGAATATGAATCATTATTGTTATTGTTTGAATACAGATTAATAATTGTCTTATAGATGAGCCCTGAGTCAACACAAGAATATGAATCATTATTATATTATTTAAATACAGTGGTAGATTAATAATTGTCTTATAGATGAGCCCTGAGTCAACACAAGAATATGAATCATTATTATATTATTTAAATACAGTGGTAGATTAATAATTGTCTTATAGATGAGCCCTGAGTCAACACAAGAATATGAATCATTATTATATTATTTAAATACAGTGGTAGATTAATAATTGTCTTATAGATGAGCCCTGAGTCAACACAAGAATATGAATCATTATTATATTATTTAAATACAGATTAATAATCGTCTCATAGATGTGCCCTGAGTCAACACAAGAATATGAATCATTATTGTTATTGTTTGAATACAGATTAATAATTGTCTTATAGATGAGCCCTGAGTCAACACAAGAATATGAATCATTATTATATTATTTAAATAGTGGTAGATTAATAATTGTCTTATAGATGAGCCCTGAGTCAACACAAGAATATGAATCATTATTATATTATTTAAATACAGTGGTAGATTAATAATTGTCTTATAGATGAGCCCTGAGTCAACACAAGAATATGAATCATTATTTATTGTTTGAATACAGATTAATAATTGTCTCATAGATGTGCCCTGAGTCAACACAAGAATATGAATCATTATTATATTATTTAAATACAGTGGTAGATTAATAATTGTCTTATAGATGAGCCCTGAGTCAACACAAGAATATGAATCATTATTATATTGTTTAAATACAGATTCATAATCGTCTCATAGATGAGCCCTGAGTCAACACAAGAATATGAATCATTATTATATTATTTAAATACAGTGGTAGATTAATAATTGTCTTATAGATGAGCCTGAGTCAACACAAGAATATGAATCATTATTATATTATTTAAATACAGTGGTAGATTAATAATTGTCTTATAGATGAGCCCTGAGTCAACACAAGAATATGAATCATTATTATATTATTTAAATACAGTGGTAGATTAATAATTGTCTTATAGATGAGCCCTGAGTCAACACAAGAATATGAATCATTATTATATTATTTAAAAATACAGATTAATAATTGTCTTATAGATGAGCCCTGAGTCAACACAAGAATATGAATCATTATTATATTATTTAAATACAGTGGTAGATTAATAATTGTCTTATAGATGAGCCCTGAGTCAACACAAGAATATGAATCATTATTATATTGTTTAAATACAGATTAATAATTGTCTTATAGATGAGCCCTGAGTCAACACAAGAATATGAATCATTATTATATTATTTAAATACAGTGGTAGATTAATAATTGTCTTATAGATGAGCCCTGAGTCAACACAAGAATATGAATCATTATTGTTATTGTTTGAATACAGATTAATAATTGTCTTATAGATGAGCCCTGAGTCAACACAAGAATATGAATCATTATTATATTATTTAAATACAGTGGTAGATTAATAATTGTCTTATAGATGAGCCCTGAGTCAACACAAGAATATGAATCATTATTGTTATTGTTTAAATACAGATTAATAATTGTCTTATAGATGAGCCTGAGTCAACACAAGAATATGAATCATTATTATATTATTTAAATACAGTGGTAGATTAATAATTGTCTTATAGATGAGCCCTGAGTCAACACAAGAATATGAATCATTATTATATTATTTAAATACAGATTAATAATTGTCTTATAGATGAGCCCTGAGTCAACACAAGAATATGAATCATTATTGTTATTATTTAAATACAGTGGTAGATTAATAATTGTCTTATAGATGAGCCCTGAGTCAACACAAGAATATGAATCATTATTGTTATTGTTTAAATACAGATTAATAATTGTCTTATAGATGAGCCCTGAGTCAACACAAGAATATGAATCATTATTGTTATTATTTGAATACAGATTAATAATTGTCTCTTATAGATGAGCCCTGAGTCAACACAAGAATATGAATCATTATTATATTATTTACATACAGTGGTAGATTAATAATTGTCTTATAGATGAGCCCTGAGTCAACACAAGAATATGAATCATTATTGTTATTGTTTGAATACAGATTAATAATTGTCTTATAGATGAGCCCTGAGTCAACACAAGAATATGAATCATTATTGTTATTGTTTGAATACAGATTAATAATTGTCTTATAGATGAGCCCTGAGTCAACACAAGAATATGAATCATTATTATATTATTTAAATACAGATTAATAATTGTCTCATAGATGAGCCCTGAGTCAACACAAGAATATGAATCATTATTATATTATTTAAATACAGTGGTAGATTAATAATTGTCTTATAGATGAGCCCTGAGTCAACACAAGAATATGAATCATTATTATATTATTTAAATACAGATTAATAATCGTCTCATAGATGAGCCCTGAGTCAACACAAGAATATGAATCATTATTGTTTGAATACAGATTAATAATTGTCTTATAGATGAGCCCTGAGTCAACACAAGAATATGAATCATTATTATATTATTAAATAATACAGATTAATAATTGTCTTATAGATGAGCCCTGAGTCAACACAAGAATATGAATCATTATTATATTATTTAAATAATACAGATTAATAATTGTCTTATAGATGAGCCCTGAGTCAACACAAGAATATGAATCATTATTGTTATTATTTAAATACAGATTAATAATTGTCTTATAGATGAGCCTGAGTCAACACAAGAATATGAATCATTATTATATTATTTAAATACAGATTAATAATTGTCTCATAGATGAGCCTGAGTCAACACAAGAATATGAATCATTATTATATTATTTAAATACAGTGGTAGATTAATAATTGTCTTATAGATGCCCTGAGTCAACACAAGAATATGAATCATTATTATATTATTTAAATACAGTGGTAGATTAATAATTGTCTTATAGATGAGCCCTGAGTCAACACAAGAATATGAATCATTATTATATTATTTAAATACAGTGGTAGATTAATAATTGTCTTATAGATGAGCCTGAGTCAACACAAGAATATGAATCATTATTATATTATTTAAATACAGATTAATAATTGTCTTATAGATGAGCCCTGAGTCAACACAAGAATATGAATCATTATTATATTATTTAAATACAGATTAATAATTGTCTCATAGATGAGCCTGAGTCAACACAAGAATATGAATCATTATTATATTATTTAAATACAGTGGTAGATTAATAATTGTCTTATAGATGAGCCTGAGTCAACACAAGAATATGAATCATTATTATATTATTTAAATACAGTGGTAGATTAATAATTGTCTTATAGATGAGCCCTGAGTCAACACAAGAATATGAATCATTATTGTTATTGTTTGAATACAGATTAATAATCGTCTCATAGATGTGCCCTGAGTCAACACAAGAATATGAATCATTATTATATTATTTAAATACAGTGGTAGATTAATAATTGTCTTATAGATGAGCCCTGAGTCAACACAAGAATATGAATCATTATTATATTATTTAAATACAATACAGATTAATAATTGTCTTATAGATGAGCCTGAGTCAACACAAGAATATGAATCATTATTATATTATTTAAATACAGTGGTAGATTAATAATTGTCTTATAGATGAGCCCTGAGTCAACACAAGAATATGAATCATTATTATATTATTTAAATACAGATTAATAATTGTCTTATAGATGAGCCTGAGTCAACACACAAGAATATGAATCATTATTATATTATTTAAATACAGTGGTAGATTAATAATTGTCTTATAGATGAGCCCTGAGTCAACACAAGAATATGAATCATTATTGTTATTGTTTGAATACAGATTAATAATCGTCTCATAGATGAGCCCTGAGTCAACACAAGAATATGAATCATTATTATATTATTTAAATACAGTGGTAGATTAATAATTGTCTTATAGATGAGCCCTGAGTCAACACAAGAATATGAATCATTATTATATTATTTAAATACAGATTAATAATTGTCTTATAGATGAGCCCTGAGTCAACACAAGAATATGAATCATTATTATATTATTTAAATACAGTGGTAGATTAATAATTGTCTTATAGATGAGCCCTGAGTCAACACAAGAATATGAATCATTATTGTTATTATTTGAATACAGATTAATAATTGTCTTATAGATGAGCCCTGAGTCAACACAAGAATATGAATCATTATTGTAATTGTTTAAATACAGATTCATAATTGTCTTATAGATGAGCCTGAGTCAACACAAGAATATGAATCATTATTTGTTATTGTTTGAATACAGATTAATAATTGTCTTATAGATGAGCCTGAGTCAACACAAGAATATGAATCATTATTATATTATTTAAATACAGTGGTAGATTAATAATTGTCTTATAGATGAGCCCTGAGTCAACACAAGAATATGAATCATTATTGTTATTGTTTGAATACAGATTAATAATTGTCTCATAGATGAGCCCTGAGTCAACACAAGAATATGAATCATTATTATATTATTTAAATACAGTGGTAGATTAATAATTGTCTTATAGATGAGCCCTGAGTCAACACAAGAATATGAATCATTATTGTTATTATTTAAATACAGATTAATAATTGTCTTATAGATGAGCCTGAGTCAACACAAGAATATGAATCATTATTATATTATTTAAATACAGTAGATTAATAATTGTCTTATAGATGAGCCTGAGTCAACACAAGAATATGAATCATTATATATTATTTGTTACAATACAGATTAATAATTGTCTTATAGATGAGCCCTGAGTCAACACAAGAATATGAATCATTATTATATTATTTAAATACAGTGGAGATTAATAATTGTCTTATAGATGAGCCTGAGTCAACACAAGAATATGAATCATTATTATATTATTTAAATACAGTGGTAGATTAATAATTGTCTTATAGATGAGCCCTGAGTCAACACAAGAATATGAATCATTATTGTTATTGTTTGAATACAGATTAATAATTGTCTTATAGATGAGCCCTGAGTCAACACAAGAATATGAATCATTATTATATTATTTAAATACAGTGGTAGATTAATAATTGTCTTATAGATGAGCCCTGAGTCAACACAAGAATATGAATCATTATTATATTATTTTGTTACAGTGGTAGATTAATAATTGTCTTATAGATGAGCCCTGAGTCAACACAAGAATATGAATCATTATTATATTATTTAAATACAGTGGTAGATTAATAATTGTCTTATAGATGAGCCCTGAGTCAACACAAGAATATGAATCATTATTATATTATTTAAATACAGATTAATAATTGTCTTATAGATGAGCCCTGAGTCAACACAAGAATATGAATCATTATTGTTATTGTTTAAATACAGATTAATATTGTTTATAATACAGTGGTAGATTCATTATAATTATTTAAATACAGATTAATAATCGTCTCTGAGTCAACACAAGAATATGAATCATTATTATATTATTTAAATACAGTGGTAGATTAATAATTGTCTTATAGATGAGCCCTGAGTCAACACAAGAATATGAATCATTATTGTTATTGTTTGAATACAGATTAATAATTGTCTTATAGATGAGCCTGAGTCAACACAAGAATATGAATCATTATTGTTATTGTTTAAATACAGATTAATAATTGTCTTATAGATGAGCCCTGAGTCAACACAAGAATATGAATCATTATTATATTATTTAAATACAGATTAATAATTGTCTTATAGATGAGCCCTGAGTCAACACAAGAATGTGAATCATTATTGTTATTGTTTAAATACAGTGGTAGATTAATAATTGTCTTATAGATGAGCCCTGAGTCAACACAAGAATATGAATCATTATTATATTATTTAAAAATGGTAGATTAATAATTGTCTTATAGATGAGCCTGAGTCAACACAAGAATATGAATCATTATTATATTATTTAAATACAGTGGTAGATTAATAATTGTCTTATAGATGAGCCTGAGTCAACACAAGAATATGAATCATTATTATATTATTTAAATACAGATTAATAATTGTCTTATAGATGAGCCCTGAGTCAACACAAGAATATGAATCATTATTATATTATTTAAATACAGTGGTAGATTAATAATTGTCTTATAGATGAGCCCTGAGTCAACACAAGAATATGAATCATTATTGTTATTGTTTGAATACAGATTAATAATTGTCTTATAGATGAGCCTGAGTCAACACAAGAATATGAATCATTATTATATTATTTAAATACAGATTAATAATTGTCTTATAGATGAGCCCTGAGTCAACACAAGAATATGAATCATTATTATATTATTTAAATACAGATTAGATAATTGTCTTATAGATGTGCCTGAGTCAACACAAGAATATGAATCATTATATATTATTAAATTTGAATACAGATTAATAATTGTCTTATAGATGAGCCCTGAGTCAACACAAGAATATGAATCATTATTATATTATTTAAATACAGATTAATAATTGTCTTATAGATGAGCCCTGAGTCAACACAAGAATATGAATCATTATTATATTATTTAAATACAGTGGTAGATTAATAATTGTCTTATAGATGAGCCTGAGTCAACACAAGAATATGAATCATTATTGTTATTGTTTGAATACAGATTAATAATTGTCTTATAGATGAGCCCTGAGTCAACACAAGAATATGAATCATTATTATATTATTTAAATACAGTGGTAGATTAATAATTGTCTTATAGATGAGCCCTGAGTCAACACAAGAATATGAATCATTATTATATTATTTAAATACAGTGGTACAGATTAATAATTGTCTTATAGATGAGCCTGAGTCAACACAAGAATATGAATCATTATTATATTATTTAAATACAGTACAGATTAATAATTGTCTTATAGATGAGCCCTGAGTCAACACAAGAATATGAATCATTATTGTTATTGTTTGAATACAGATTAATAATTGTCTTATAGATGAGCCTGAGTCAACACAAGAATATGAATCATTATTATATTATTTAAATACAGATTAATAATAATTGTCTCATAGATGAGCCTGAGTCAACACAAGAATATGAATCATTATTATATTATTTAAATACAGTGGTAGATTAATAATTGTCTTATAGATGAGCCTGAGTCAACACAAGAATATGAATCATTATTATATTATTTAAATACAGTTAGATTAATAATTGTCTTATAGATGAGCCTGAGTCAACACAAGAATATGAATCATTATTATATTGTTTAAATACAGATTAATAATTGTCTTATAGATGAGCCTGAGTCAACACAAGAATATGAATCATTATTATATTATTTAAATACAGTGGTAGATTAATAATTGTCTTATAGATGAGCCCTGAGTCAACACAAGAATATGAATCATTATTATATTATTTAAATACAGATTAATAATTGTCTTATAGATGAGCCTGAGTCAACACAAGAATATGAATCATTATTGTTATTGTTTGAATACAGATTAATAATTGTCTTATAGATGAGTCCTGAGTCAACACAAGAATATGAATCATTATTGTTATTGTTTGAATACAGATTAATAATTGTCTTATAGATGAGCCCTGAGTCAACACAAGAATATGAATCATTATTATATTATTTGTTTGAATGGTAGATTAATAATTGTCTTATAGATGAGCCCTGAGTCAACACAAGAATATGAATCATTATTATATTATTTAAATACAGTGGTAGATTAATAATTGTCTTATAGATGAGCCCTGAGTCAACACAAGAATATGAATCATTATTATATTATTTAAATACAGTGGTAGATTAATAATTGTCTTATAGATGAGCCTGAGTCAACACAAGAATATGAATCATTATTGTTATTGTTTGAATACAGATTAATAATTGTCTTATAGATGAGCCCTGAGTCAACACAAGAATATGAATCATTATTATATTATTTGAATACAGATTAATAATTGTCTTATAGATGAGCCTGAGTCAACACAAGAATATGAATCATTATTATATTATTTAAATACAGTGGTAGATTAATAATTGTCTTATAGATGAGCCCTGAGTCAACACAAGAATATGAATCATTATTATATTATTTAAATACAGTGGTAGATTAATAATTGTCTTATAGATGAGCCCTGAGTCAACACAAGAATATGAATCATTATTGTTATTGTTTGAATACAGATTAATAATTGTCTTATAGATGAGCCTGAGTCAACACAAGAATATGAATCATTATTATTATATGGTGTTTAAATACACAGATTAATAATTGTCTTATAGATGAGCCTGAGTCAACACAAGAATATGAATCATTATTATATTATTTAAATACAGTGGTAGATTAATAATTGTCTTATAGATGAGCCCTGAGTCAACACAAGAATATGAATCATTATTGTTATTGTTTGAATACAGATTAATAATTGTCTTATAGATGAGCCTGAGTCAACACAAGAATATGAATCATTATTATATTATTTAAATACAGTGGTAGATTAATAATTGTCTTATAGATGAGCCCTGAGTCAACACAAGAATATGAATCATTATTATATTATTTAAATACAGATTAGATTAATAATTGTCTTATAGATGAGCCCTGAGTCAACACAAGAATATGAATCATTATTATATTATTTAAATACAGTGGTAGATTAATAATTGTCTTATAGATGAGCCCTGAGTCAACACAAGAATATGAATCATTATTATATTATTTAAATACAGTGGTAGATTAATAATTGTCTTATAGATGAGCCCTGAGTCAACACAAGAATATGAATCATTATTGTTATTGTTTGAATACAGATTCATAATTGTCTTATAGATGAGCCTGAGTCAACACAAGAATATGAATCATTATTGTTATTGTTTGAATACAGATTAATAATTGTCTTATAGATGAGCCTGAGTCAACACAAGAATATGAATCATTATTATATTATTTAAATACAGTGGTAGATTAATAATTGTCTTATAGATGAGCCTGAGTCAACACAAGAATATGAATCATTATTATATTATTTAAATACAGTGGTAGATTAATAATTGTCTTATAGATGAGCCCTGAGTCAACACAAGAATATGAATCATTATTATATTATTTAAATACAGATTAATAATTCGTCTTATAGATGAGCCTGAGTCAACACAAGAATATGAATCATTATTGTTATTGTTTAAATACAGATTAATAATTGTCTTATAGATGAGCCCTGAGTCAACACAAGAATATGAATCATTATTATATTATTTAACATACAGATTAATAATTGTCTTATAGATGAGCCCTGAGTCAACACAAGAATATGAATCATTATTGTTATTATTTAAATACAGATTAATAATTGTCTTATAGATGAGCCCTGAGTCAACACAAGAATATGAATCATTATTATATTATTTAAATACAGTGGTAGATTAATAATTGTCTTATAGATGAGCCCTGAGTCAACACAAGAATATGAATCATTATTATATTATTTAAATACAGATTAATAATTGTCTTATAGATGAGCCCTGAGTCAACACAAGAATATGAATCATTATTATATTATTTAAATACAGTGGTAGATTAATAATTGTCTTATAGATGAGCCTGAGTCAACACAAGAATATGAATCATTATTATATTGTTTAAATACAGTGATAGATTAATTGTCGTCTTATAGATGAGCCTGAGTCAACACAAGAATATGAATCATTATTATATTATTTAAATACAGTGGTAGATTAATAATTGTCTTATAGATGAGCCTGAGTCAACACAAGAATATGAATCATTATTGTTATTGTTTGAATACAGATTAATAATTGTCTTATAGATGAGCCTGAGTCAACACAAGAATATGAATCATTATTATATTGTTTGAATACAGATTAATAATTGTCTTATAGATGAGCCCTGAGTCAACACAAGAATATGAATCATTATTATATTATTTAAATACAGTGGTAGATTAATAATTGTCTTATAGATGAGCCTGAGTCAACACAAGAATATGAATCATTATTATATTATTTAAATACAGTGGTAGATTAATAATTGTCTTATAGATGAGCCTGAGTCAACACAAGAATATGAATCATTATTATATTATTTAAATAGTGGTAGATTAATAATTGTCTTATAGATGAGCCTGAGTCAACACAAGAATATGAATCATTATTGTTATTGTTTAAATACAGATTAATGTAATTGTCTTATAGATGAGCCCTGAGTCAACACAAGAATATGAATCATTATTATATTATTTAAATACAGATTAATAATCGTCTTATAGATGAGCCCTGAGTCAACACAAGAATATGAATCATTATTATATTATTTAAATACAGTGGTAGATTAATAATTGTCTTATAGATGAGCCCTGAGTCAACACAAGAATATGAATCATTATTGTTATTGTTTAAATACAGATTAATAATTGTCTTATAGATGAGCCTGAGTCAACACAGAATATGAATCATTATTATATTATTTAAATACAGTGGTAGATTAATAATTGTCTTATAGATGAGCCCTGAGTCAACACAAGAATATGAATCATTATTATATTATTTAAATAGTGGTAGATTAATAATTGTCTTATAGATGAGCCTGAGTCAACACAAGAATATGAATCATTATTGTTATTGTTTGAATACAGATTAATAATTGTCTTATAGATGAGCCTGAGTCAACACAAGAATATGAATCATTATTATATTATTTAAATACAGTGGTAGATTAATAATTGTCTTATAGATGAGCCTGAGTCAACACAAGAATATGAATCATTATTATATTATTTATAATACAGATTAATAATTGTCTTATAGATGAGCCTGAGTCAACACAAGAATATGAATCATTATTATATTATTTAAATACAGTGGTAGATTAATAATTGTCTTATAGATGAGCCTGAGTCAACACAAGAATATGAATCATTATTGTTATTGTTTAAATACAGATTAATAATTGTCTTATAGATGAGCCTGAGTCAACACAAGAATATGAATCATTATTATATTATTTAAATACAGATTAATAATTGTCTTATAGATGAGCCTGAGTCAACACAAGAATATGAATCATTATTATATTATTTAAATACAGTGGTAGATTAATAATTGTCTTATAGATGAGCCTGAGTCAACACAAGAATATGAATCATTATTATATTATTGTTTGAATACAGATTAATAATTGTCTTATAGATGAGCCTGAGTCAACACAAGAATATGAATCATTATTGTTATTGTTTGAATACAGATTAATAATTGTCTTATAGATGAGCCTGAGTCAACACAAGAATATGAATCATTATTATATTATTTAAATACAGTGGTAGATTAATAATTGTCTTATAGATGAGCCTGAGTCAACACAAGAATATGAATCATTATTATATTATTTAAATACAGTGGTAGATTAATAATTGTCTTATAGATGAGCCTGAGTCAACACAAGAATATGAATCATTATTATATTATTTAAATACAGATTAATAATTGTCTTATAGATGAGCCCTGAGTCAACACAAGAATATGAATCATTATTATATTGTTTAAATACAGATTAATAATTGTCTTATAGATGAGCCTGAGTCAACACAAGAATATGAATCATTATTATATTATTTAAATACAGATTAGATTAATAATTGTCTTATAGATGAGCCTGAGTCACACAAGAATATGAATCATTATTATATTATTTAAATACAGATTAATAATCGTCTCATAGATGAGCCTGAGTCCAACACAAGAATATGAATCATTATTATATTATTTAAATACAGATTAATAATTGTCTTATAGATGAGCCTGAGTCAACACAAGAATATGAATCATTATTATATTATTTTACAATACAGATTAATAATTGTCTTATAGATGAGCCTGAGTCAACACAAGAATATGAATCATTATTATATTATTTAAATACAGTGGTAGATTAATAATTGTCTTATAGATGAGCCCTGAGTCAACACAAGAATATGAATCATTATTATATTATTTAAATACAGTGGTAGATTAATAATTGTCTTATAGATGAGCCCTGAGTCAACACAAGAATATGAATCATTATTATATTATTTAAATACAGTGGTAGATTAATAATTGTCTTATAGATGAGCCTGAGTCAACACAAGAATATGAATCATTATTATATTATTTAAATACAGTGGTAGATTAATAATTGTCTTATAGATGAGCCTGAGTCAACACAAGAATATGAATCATTATTATTGTTTGAATACAGATTCATAATTGTCTTATAGATGAGTCCTGAGTCAACACAAGAATATGAATCATTATTATATTATTTGAATACAGTGGTAGATTAATAATTGTCTTATAGATGAGCCCTGAGTCAACACAGAATATGAAT
>JAGHMJ010000663.1:0-107500 GCA_018749465.1 Paracanthobrama guichenoti
CAGACAGATAGATGATAGACAGACAGACAGACAGATAGATGATGAACAGACAGACAGACACAGACAAGATGAATGAATGAATAGATGATAGATAGATAGATAGATAGATAGATAGATAGATAGATAGATAGATAGATAGATAGATAGATAGATAGAATAGAACCAGATTCGGAACAGACGAATTCTATATGGATGGATGGATGAACATGTTGTGTAAATAAATGTAACTGTCAAGACTTAAAGTATATTACACAGAGCACAAAACTGTGTTAAGGGATGTGAAACGAATAAAGATCAATAAGCTGTAATGGAGACACAGGTCACTGCTATGATGTTGGTTTGAGCTATAGATGGAAAACTTACTGATGCATGAAATCATTTTACCTCAGCATCAGTTTAACTCAGACATTTTCATTCTCTGTTCTTCATTATAAATAGATATAACATATCTTCTGAATTGTTGGAGTTGGATGCATTGTAATGTCTTAGTGACATTTGTGTCATTGTTCATATCTCTGTTGTAAGCCCAATGTCAGTGTGAAAAAGAACAAAAATAAAAAACACAAACTGGGCCAATTATCAGTGGTATGAAATCAAACACTAATGCAAAGTGGCAGAGCCTAGGAAGAGATACGCAGGGTGTCTTCAAGCTCTGCTCCTCTGTCAGGGCTGTAAATGTGAACCCAGAGAGGACACACACACACAAGGTCTCTAGTTACATAACCAAGTCCGTCTTCCTGTCTCCTCTGCTGCTACTGCTCCTCTCCTAGATCTGCCAAGAGAGAGGAAGAGGAGGTGGCTACTCCCTCATCTCTTGCCCCAGGAAGAACAAGTCCTCTGACCATGATGCAACATATCATGTTGCTGGCGGTGAATGTGATTTCACACAACATCATTTAACATGTTCCTAGATCAACATCTGTGTTGATCCTGGAACAACGTTTTAATCAACCAATCAGATTTGAGGGATGGGTTTACGGTTTATGTCAAGTTTTGAGCATATAACCAGAGCTAGAGTGCTTCTAGATCCAGGGTTATTCACCATAATTTTCACTCTGATTTTTAGGACTAAGTTTTGGACAACAATGTTGTTCCAGGATCAACAAAAATATGTTAATCCCGGGAACATGCCTTGCTGGAAAAATCATGGTGACCCATGTTGCAGTGTTACAATCCGCACAATAACATTACTGACAACGGTACAATGGTGCTTTGAAATCCTGTTTAGGGGAAAAGAGTAAATTATATCCACACAAGCTATTGCAAAAATGTGATAACCACTTAAATTAATTTATGCTCATGTTACAGAGGCCAGCTGATAGTTGCTGTGCAAGTAAACCTCCCACTCCCCTGAGTCTCAAGAAGGCGCTCTAGCAACTGGCGGCTAGAGACTGCGGTCTTCAACCTCCTTGATAGAGTACCCACGCCTCCCCATGCCGAGAGCCCACACAGAAACGAGCCGGTAGGTCTGGGGAAGTGCGTGAATTACCCGTGATTGGTTCGGATTGAGGTTTAGAGGATGAGTAAAGAATATATATGGGCCAGCTAGTACTCTGATTTCAGAGATGCCCTAGCGACTGACACTAGAGATTGTAGCATTTAGCCCTCCTTATTGGAAACATCCGACTCTCATGCAGGCGGAGCCCGCAAGTTCGAGTCCGCTTAGAGAAGGCGGCTAGTTCAAACAGGATGGATTGCTCTTGCACTCTGGAGGTGTGATTGTGTCATTGTTTTTGTGCAAGTTTGTATTTACACTGAAACAAGAAGTTTAAGTGGGAAATATTTAAAAATGCTTTAAAAACTTTAAATGTTAAATGCACATGCTATAAAAGTTCATTTACTCAGCATTAGCCATGTTTCCACTGTGGACCTAGGGCAAAGCGTGCTGAGTGTGTGCAGGGCCCGATCTCCTGTCACTTCTGGGCTTGATCGGGCCTGCGTCGGGGGCTTTCTCGGGACCAGCGACCAGGGGTTTTTGGCCCGCTGAATACTCTGTCAAAAGTGGGCCAGTTCGGACTCCGGGTGGTTACAAACAAAAAGAAAGTTTATCTGAGTTAGGAGATGACAACGCTGCAGATGATTTCATATGCCAAGCTAACATCAGCATTAAAAGACTTTTAAAATAATTTTAGCTCAAAACTCAATTTTCCAGACAGCGGCGAGTGTTTGAAAATAACTTCTGTTGTGGTCTGATGTTGTATTCTTATCACTGTATAAGGCAAGAAATATTTAAATGTGATGTAAAAGACTATGCACGCTAACCATTACCATAGTAAACATAGTAAATACGACCACTTGAAGAAATCAGACACATCTTATAGGCTATCACAGTGAAGTATAATTATTTTTATCTGTCAGTATGTCTAGATATATTATACCGGACTGTCTCTACAGTGTCCATATGGGCCTATTTTAGTTCTCTTGGTATGCCCATAAAATAAAGCAACTCTGGTTTTTTGGGGATAACTACTCTCTGTTTCTCTGACTGAAAAATATAGCACAATAATGTGTTGTCACTGGAGAGAGTGCTAAATCTCCACTCAGCTCATATTTTGGAGGAAAATTTGTAGAAATTATAATTGCTTTCTAAAATGTGATATAAACTGTGCTGTGACTACCAATAAACAGAAACAGAATAAAATACCTGTGCCTTTCTTTTGTAAAAAAGAAAAAAAGAGAAAGAGTAAATACCACTTTATTTCTGTGGGACTAATGTGCCCTAATCTTGACACAAATTCATTAATTATGATCAATGTATCCACTTATTATTGTAAAAAAAACTGTAATGCAAAACTTGTGCTTGGGTTTTACATTTTAAATGCTTGACAAAAAAGCCAACAAACGACACAGCTTTTATCATGTTAGTTTGCCAATCACACACTAATTTTCCAGTGATTTTTTTATTTGTTTTTCTGATAAAACTCCCAGTCCCAGATTTGTGTGACGTTTGTTCCAGAGCGTGTTGCATTGCAGGTTTGAGTGAAGTGGTTTTGGGCTCTGTGTGCTATAGGTCTGTGACTGCACTTTAAATTGTACCTTTTTTTTTAATTTCAACTACGCTTTACTGTATTGTTGCAATGACAGTAGTATATGTAAATGAACAATGTTTACAAATTTTCCATGTTACCTGGTTGAGAAATTCCACGGTCGATGTGTCAGCAACTTTTGACAGCTCCAGGGCTTTCATGAAAAATGGCAGTTTCGTTTGACTCTGGTAAGATGTATCCCATGGCAGATTGAGTAGGAGTGGCCTTGAGCGGCAATGCCCAGTGCATTATGAGTGTTGAAGTTTTCTGCCTATTTGGCAAAAGGAAGCACACAGTCCCGTTTTCTCTGTTTTCTCCTAGTCAAATAACACCAATTTCAAAAACACATTTCATGCTTTCTACTATACAGGCAGCAAGTTTTATTAAGCCCATTTTATAATGATAAAGTACCCCTTACAAATTGGGATTACCATATATGGTAATAATTGAACATTATAAAAATGTTGATTGCAGCATTTTATGACCTTGAACCCCAAAAAGTGAAGATGACTTCAAAGACATTCATATTTGTACTTTTAGTACCAATTAAAACGGTAGTAGTTTTCCATGATCTACCAATAATGAAATGGCACGCTTCATAATTTATCAGGCATCAAGTCACTGCTTGGATTTTCCCCCAAAAAAATATGAATAGAAAAAGAAAGAAACCTCTCCAAATACTTTAAGAACAAACTGTGCTATGTTGGCTCTATCAGACTGCTATGCTGGCAGGGATATTTTGCTAGCTCTCTCTTTGAGAAGGCTTTAGGAAGTCACAGAGTCATGCCATGCCCTGGGGAAAAGAGCCAAAATCTGTTTGTAGGAGATGTCAATCTCAGGCCTGATGTCATCTATTTCCCTTTCTTTTGCACATACAACCTCTCTAATTCTGTATGCAAGAGAACAAAACACATATGGTGGAAACAGAAAAAAATGTGCCTGTCAGTAAATTTCAAAGGGTGGTGAAACTCCTGAAAGGGTTTAACATAAATTCTATATTGGGATACTGTGTAGCTACCAAAATGTTTGATGCACTTTGTTGCGTATGGCTCTCAGTGCAGCTCTGTTTTCAAAAATGAGATAACGAAAATGAAACCAAAGTGAGATAGCGTGACAGCTGTATACATCTGGGGAGGATTTATCTTTGATTAATGCTGGATTAACCAGAATCAGGCTTCATCTGTTATGAAAGTTTTTGTGTTTCCCTACATTCAAGTTAGTGTGTTAAACAGAGGGCATCCTCACATAATTAAACAAAAAACACATAAATAGTTAACAGCTTTAGCATAAAGCCTCATATAAGAATGACACATTGGAAACTCGACACAACAAAAAACAGAATGAAGTGGGTTGAAGATCAACAACAAGTTTATGCTAATGAATATGTGATAACATAAAGTCAGCATGAAATATTATTTGCATGCCTTAACTTTCCTACAGAATATTCAAAAATAATAATGGAAGATGGGACTTTTTATTAAAAAAAAAAAAAAAAAAAAAAAAAAATATATATATATATATATATATATATATATATATATATATATATATATATATATATATATACTATCACTCACCTAAAGGATTATTAGGAACACCTGTTCAATTTCTCATTAATGCAATTATCTAATCAACCAATCACATGGCAGTTGCTTCAATGCATTTAGGGGTGTGGTCCTGGTCAAGACAATCTCCACTGAACTCCAAACTGAATGTCAGAGAATGGGAAAAGAAGGTGATTTAAAGCAATTTTGAGCGTGTGGTTGTTTGTTGGTGCCAGGCGGCCGGTCTGAGTATTTCACAATCTGCTCAGTTACTGGGATTTTTCACGCACAACCATTTCTAGGGTTTACAAAGAATGGTGTGAAAAAGGAAACACATCAGTATGCGGCAGTCCTGTGGCGAAAATGCCTTGTTGATGGTCAGAGGAGAATGGGCCGACTGATTCAAGCTGATAGAAGAGCAACTTTGACTGAAATAACCCTCGTTACAACCGAGGTATGCAGCAAAGCATTTGTGAAGCCACAACACGCACAACCTTGAGGCGGATGGGCTACAGCAGCAGAAGACCCCACCGGGTACCACTCATCTCCACTACAAAAAGGAAAAGAGGCTACAATTTGCATGAGCTCACCAAAATTGGACAGTTGAAGACTGGAAAAATGTTGCCTGGTCTGAGTGAGTCTCGATTTCTGTTGAGACATTCAGATGGTAGTCTCAGAATTTGGCGTAAACAGAATGAGAACATGGATCCATCATGCCTTGTTACCACTGTGCAGGCTGCTGGTGGTGGTGTAATGGTGTGGGGATGTTTTCTTGGCACACTTTAGGCCCCTTGAGTGCCAATTGGGTATTGTTTAAATGCCGCGGCCTACCTGAGCATTGTTTCTGACCATGTCCATCCCTTTATGTCCACCATGTTACCCATTCTCCTGATGGCTACTTCCAGTAGGATAATGCACCATGTCAAAGCTCGAATCATTTCAAATTGGTTTCTTGAACATGACAATGAGTTCACTGTACTAAAATGGCCCCACAGTCACCAGATCTCAACCCAATAGAGCATCTTTGGGATGTGCTGGAACAGGAACTTCATGCCCTGGATGTGCATCCACAAATCTCCATCAACTGCAAGATGCTATACTATCAATATGGGTCAAACATTTCTAAAGAATGCTTTCAGCACCTTGTTGAATCAATGCCACAAAAGAATTAAGGCAGTTCTAGTTGGCGAAAGGGGGTCAAACACAGTATTAGTATGGTGTTCCTAATGATCCTTTAGGTGAGTGTATGTGCATGCTAAAAGCAAAAAGCAAGCTGCAAGTCTCAAATTGGATAATAAATTCATGTTTCACATCTTAATGTTAGTAAAACTGTATGTATGTTTTTATCAAAGTCTGTAAATAGAGATCCAGATCCAGATGTTATAGTAGCTGGAAGAAAATTATCAGTAGTCAGTAATTATCAGTAAATATTTAGACATAATAATAGATTCACAACTTACATTTTAAAAACAAGTTTAAAAAAGTTTGGAATAAAATTTATATTTTATCTGGAAAATTTTAGATTCATTAGAAATCATTTAACCATTGACACCTCAAAGTTAAGATCTTTTCACTTACCAGCTGGACGCAGACAGATGGGACTACATTACAATCAATAGAAAGACTCTATAAGCAGACTTTGAAAATATTGAACAAAAGGTCTAATTTACACCAATCATCAGGCATAACAGTATGACCATTAAGAGGTGAAGTGAATAACACTGATTATCTCTTCATCACAGCAAAGAAAAATGGGCAAGTGCAAGGATTTGAGCGAGTTTTGACATGGGTCAAATTGTGATGTCTGAACGACCGGGTCAGACATCTCCCAAAGCTGCAGCTCTTGTGGGGTGTTCCCGGTCTGCAGTGGTCAGTATCTATCAAAAAGCACTCCAAGGAAGGAACAGTGGTGAACCGCTGCGACAGGGTCATGGACATCCAAGGCTCTGTTGATACACGTGGGGAGCGAAGGCTGGCCTGTGTGGTCTGATCAAACAGATGAGCTACCTTGGGTCCTGCCATCCATAATGGATATTACTTGGACACATACCACCTACCTAAGCATTGTACCATGTACACCCTTTCATGGAAACGGTATTTCCTGGTGTCTGTGGCCTCTTTCAGCAGGATAATGCGCCTGCCGCAGTTAAAAATAGTTCAGGAATGGTTTGAGAGGAGCACAACAACGAGGTTTGAGGTGTTGACTTGGCATCCAAATTCCCAGATCTCCAATCCAATCAAGCATCTGTGGGATGTGCTGAATAAACAAGTCCGATCCATGGAGGCCTACCTCAAAAACTTACAGGATTTAAAAAGATCTGCTGCTAACATCTTGATGCCAGATACCACAGCACACCTACAGGGGTCTAGTGGAGTCCATGCCTCGATGGGTCAGGGCTGTTTTGCCAGCAAAAGTGGGACCAACACAATATTAGGAAGGTTGGTCATAATGTTATTATGCCTGATCATGTATATCATCATTGTAAAATGTTAACTTAAATTTTTATTACATTTGCAGATATTTTACTTGTGTATATCATTTTGCATGGAATAGCCCCACTTACTTTAAGTGTTTATTAGACAAAACCATAACTCATCTACTTGTTTCTGTGAGCAGAGATGAAGCTGAGTGAGAATCCAAATGCAGCATGAAACGTATTTAATAACAAACAACATCAACAGTAAATCAAGAACAAAAGGTATCCAAAAACAGGTAACGACAGGAACACACACACAGGAGCAGCGACCGACAAACAACAACAACAGAGAAGTACAGGGTTTAAATACACAGGGGCAAACAAACTTAACAAATAAACAAGACACACCAGGGGAGACTAATCAACATGAAAACTACAAAGAACTACAAAACATGGCACAAGACAGGAAATAACAAAAGTCCTCACAAGACAGGGATGATGACACTACTAAAGCCACTACTAGGGGATTGTATAATACCACATAGAAGAAGTGCTTTTGAGCAGTCAGGCCTTTTCTTATAGAGCTGCACATACCTGGAATACTATACCTACAGAATTAAGACATATTACATATTTGATTTATTTTCCTGTATCAATAAAACAGTGGTTATTGGATAATCAATCGTCTTCTGTCTCCTTGCTTATATTTAGTCATTTTGTATTTGTGTTAATATGTTCTGGTTATGGTAATAGTTATGGACTTTATGGACTTTTCTTTACCATCAACCTGTCAGGGACTACAGATTTCATGATCAAAAATACAAATTAAGAAAGTCAACAGGATAGATTTATATACCTTCCAACTCCTTATGATCTGAGGCCTTTCCATTTCTACATTTGCAAAACAGATGTTTTGGTCTCTTCTCTGTTGGCAGTCAAAAATTACTTTTAACAAGTTCATCTTGTCAGCAGTGGGACAAAAATCACTCTTAACCAACCTCTTAATAACAGTGGGGATAATTAGGAGTTAAGCTTAATTTTTATTGAGTCATGCGAAGCAGTGTGATTAATATTCCAAAGGCTTTTTGCACACATAGACACACTGGCGCACACACACACACACACACACTCAAAATCACATAATCTCACAGAAGAGCGACGGAACATTCCAGTCACATCTAATCAACACATTCCTCATATACTCTGAATTACATCCCTGAAACAGAGTCAATCTCCTCCTGTTAGGCATGAAAGCCTTTAGAACAAGGAGAGAGCATAGTCCAAACAAACCATCCCGTGTAGCAGGTGGGTCAATGACGGTCCAACCGGGCTAGGACAAAGCAAGCAATGCATTTACGCAGGAAACTAAGAGAGAGGGCAGAGGCAAGGGAGAGAGAGAGATGGGGAGGTGGTTGTTATCTCCATGTCCTCTGCACCACCCTATCTCAGCTAAATTAAATGTAAGGATGACAGATGCTGGCCATCAGCAGCAGGTTAGAGAGGTCAAATCAAGATCCATACGCTGACCTTTCCCTCTATCACTTCCTTCTGCACTACCCATCAGCCCTATCGAGTGGGAACTAATGAGTGGTAATAGGCCCCACTTCAAGCAACTGCCATCATTTTACAACTGCGGGCCTGATTTGAGCCAGGTTACGCCACCATTGATAAGTGCTTTTAATAAAAATGCTATCATCAAAGCCTGTGTGTAATATCAACGTTGTGATTCCCGTGTTACAGCAGCCGCTCAAACTATCCTCTCCCACATGCCCTCCCATCTGAGCCATCGCTCTGTCATTTGTCTGTCTGACATTTAGATGGTCTGTGGGGCAAATTTTTCAAGGTTGATTTGTACAGCTTTTTTTTTTTTCTTGCAGTGTTGCAAGACCATAAATTGTCCAGCCAATGGTGTTCGGACAAAACCTGCAAACCTGCCCTTAAACCTCACAAATATCAACATTTCATTTTTACTAGTCAGCACATGAAAATCTGCTCGACTGAACTGGATTGATTGAATTTCGCATAAAAAATGCATGTGAGCTGAAGATATGACCAATGGTCAAATATTGAATAAAAGGAATTTTAAAGAATATTTGATCTTTGATGTCATCTCTTCAGCTCTCACATGCTTTTTTGTTAGAAATAGTGTCAATGTACACGTCTCTATAATCTCTAATAAGCTAATCAAAATAAAAATTAAATCATTAAGATATTAGTCATGACAATACATTTTAAATGACCAATTCTCATTACTGTATAATATATTTTTTATTGAAATAATTAATTTAGGTAACACTTTTTACTTAAAGTTTTTATGTATAATGCATTATAAAAGTATGTGTAATGCATTAATTATACCTTGTAGTGCACATTATAATGCATGGTATGGTCTCATGAATAACTGTAACCACATTATATTACATTATAATACTTATCTAATCACTGAACACAACTTTCATACAACTTTCGGGTCGTCTAGCCATCACAATTTGGCCCTTGTCAAACTAAAGCTCAAATCCTTACGCTTGCCCATTTTTCCTGCTTCTGACATCAACTTTGAGGACAAAATGTTCACTTGCTGCCTAATATATCCCACCCACTAACAGGTGCCGTGATGAAGAGATAATGTTATTTATATATATATATATATATATACACTCACCTAAAGGATTATTAGGAACACCATACTAATACTGTTTGACCCCCTTTCGCTTCAGAACTGCCTTAATTCTACGTGGCATTGATTCAACAAGGTGCTGAAAGCATTCTTTAGAAATGTTGGCCCATATTGATAGGATAGCATCTTGCAGTTGATGGAGATTTGTGGGATGCACATCCAGGGCACGAAGCTCCACGTTCAGCACATCCCAAAGATGCTCTACTGGGTTGAGATCTGGTGACTGTGGGAGCCATTTTAGTACAGTGAACTCATTGTCATGTTCAAGAAACCAATTTGAAATGATTCGAGCTTTGTGACATGGTGCATTATCCTGCTGAAGTAGCCATCAGAGAATGGGTACATGGTGGTCATAAAGGGATGGACATGGTCAGAAACAATGCTCAGGTAGGCCGTGGCATTTAAGCGATGCCCAATTGGCACTAAGGGGGCCTAAGAGTGTGCCAAGAAAACATCCCCACACCATTACACCACCACCACCAGCCTGCACAGTGGTAACAAGGCATGATGGATCCATGTTCTCATTCTGTTTTACATGAAATTCTGACTCTACCATCTGAATGTCTCAACAGAAATCGAGACTCATCAGACCAGGCAACATTTTCCAGTCTTCAACTGTCCAATTTTGGTGAGCTCGTGCAAATTGTAGCTTCTTTTTCCTATTTGTAATGGAGATGGAGTGGTACCGGGGGTCTTCTGCTGTTGTAGCCCATCCGACTCAAGGTTGTGCGTGTTGTGGCTTCACAAATGCTTTGCTGCATACCTCGGTTGTAGCAGTGGTTATTTCAGTCAAAGTTGCTCTTCTATCAGCTTGAATCAGTCGGCCCATTCTCCTCTGACCTCTAGCATCAACAAGGCATTTTTCGACCACAGGACTGCCGCATACTGGATGTTTTTCCTTTTCACCATTCTTTGTAAACGCTAGAAATGGTTGTGCGTGAAAATCCCAGTAACTGAGCAGATTGTGAAATACTCAGACCTTGGCCGTCTGGCACCAACAACCATGCCGCAGCTCAAAATTGCTTAAATCACCTTTCTTTCCCATTCTGACATTCAGTTTGGAGTTCAGGAGATTGTCTTGACCAGGACCACACCCCTAAATGCTGAAGCAACTGCCATGTAGCGGTTGGTTGATTAGATAATTGCATTAATGAGAAATTGAACAAGTGTTCCTAATAATCCTTTAGGTGAGTGTATATTATGAAAGTTTCAAAGTTTACGAAAGTTTCATACATTGAAACACATGACAAACAACCAATTTCAGAATCTGCAAATATTATAATGCATTTTAACTTTGGTTACAATTATTTATGAAAAGATATAATGCATTTATAATGTACGTATTGCATACATAATGGCTTTAAGTAAAGTGTTATCAAATTTTAAATTACTGTAAAAGTTTGGAGTCAGTACATTTTTTTAAAGAAAGTAAAAAAAATACTTTTATTAACAATTTTATTTTACAATTTACAATTTAATGAAATGTGCTTTATCATCATGAAAGTAATATACTAACGATAGGCTTCTTTTCTAAAAAAAAGATAAATAATTTATTTTGTTCAGATGTGTTCTCGACAGGTTTTGTGAGAAATCGCCCATGAGTACAAAATTAAGGCAGAGACTTGCATGGCGCTGCCACCTATCCAGACAGAGGACAGATGTCTCCACAGCAGATAGGATCTCAGGTGGAAGCCTATACCCATCTTTCCTATCTGACTGTGAACCTTAACAGTGTCAGTCCCTGTTAGCGGCAGTTCCTTCAGCCTCTGTCGCTTGACTTTGTTACAGGATGAATCCTCACAGTCTGCACTTCATGTATTTGGATAATCTACATTTGGAGATCTATTTGTGGCTGGACGTCTGTGCTGCACTGTCATGGCCTGAAGAGAGCATGTGCAGCGGTAGGATTAATAAGCCTCTTTCAGTCCGCTTCAGTTAGGCTCAACTCCACAGGAGAGCGAACAGCGGCGCCTGCAGTGCACAACACTGCGCTCCAAAACTGATAGAATTAGACAAGTCAGGCGCTACAGAGCAAGTTTTCTGGGAGAGAGGCAGGAAAAAATGATTCTATTGTATTCAGTATGTGGATAGGTTTCTTGTTATTTTAAGGTACACTATGTAACTTGCTTAAAAGTCGATACACCATCAATCCTTCTTTCAAAACATGTTTTTGTCTTACACTGATTCACTATAGTAAGTAGTGCTGGGTATTGACACAAATTTAACAATTTGATTTGATTTCGATTCACAAGCTCCTCAGCTTTAATAGCAGTTACAACGCAGAAATAAACATGAATGAACATCTGAAGGTATGCTAAAAGATACAGTATAACTTGCACTGAAATCTGTATCATGTCTCATGTAATCGCTCAATCAGTGTTTCAACCGTGGAAAGACGTCAGTAAATGAACCTCATTGGTTCTTGCTAAAGCTCAAATATGTGCTGCGTAACACGAGAATGGATCTTAAAAATTACCTCAAGCTTTATAATAATAATACAGTTATAATACTAACTTTACTGTTACATAATTATATTTCTAGTCAATTCGTTTTTTTAAATATAAGCATTTAAATGGTGGCTGTGAATTTGCACACCTATTCCACGCCCATCATTTAAGGTCGGGAAGTTCGGTCTGGACTTTTGTTTGCTCGTTGTGGAGCAACTATGCTACAACCAGAGCTGTTCCGGACCAATCAAATTGTCAGGGCGGGCTTCATCGATGATGGACAGATGATCAACAGTAACTTAATCATCCACGACACCAAGGAGCGTTTGGGTTGAATTTGTTTACTAAGCGGAGAACTTGTTACGTATATGCATTCACCTTTACTATTTCACTCAAAAATGATGATCGTGTTGGTAAGTACTCCGTGTATCATGCAAATTCTTTTTACCACACCGACAAAGATCGTTTACACTCATCTTCTTCTTCTCTACTTTGTTGGTCTGATTGGTTGTAGGTCTATCAATTGGAGTGCAGAGGCATTTTCGCCCCATAATCCCAGCCCAATGGAGCAGTATCAGACTCATATTCTGACTAGAGTATGACTGACGTCAGGCCAGCACACACCACTTTAGAGGTCATTTTTTCTAGCTGACTAATTAGTATATGGTCAGTTTTTTCTGAGGTAAATGTGTGACACATTTTTACAAGCTGTTTACTGATGTCTTTTCACGGTTGAAACACTGATTGAGCAATTGCATGAGACATGATACAGATTTAGTAAGATGTAGGGAGAGCGGGGCACAACCCCTAACGCTTTTGACTGTCTCCAGTTTGTGTAAAGGCACTTATGGTTCAGAGTATTTATTTTCCCCCACATTAATTACACACGTCTAGTACAATTATGTGGTTTTGTTTCATTAATACAGTGTGTACTGTTTTTTTGATTTACCCTGAAATAATGGAAGTGAAATGTGATAACATGCCCCATTGGCGGGTACATTGTAACATGACCAAATGACAGCTTAAAATGTTACCTGATATAATCAAAAAAATCCAAGACAAACTAAAATATTTTGTCAATAAAATATGGAATTTTTTTAATAATTAAAATAAACTAATATTTGAGTTTGACAACAAACACATCACTAAATACAGCTATACAGCATAGTTCAAAACATAATAATAATTAAGCCTTTCTGAACACTGACTCTCAGTCTTTATTAACCCCTTCCTAAGTGGTTTCTCAATAGAATTCATAAAGTATATAATATATAGTAGTGTAGTTCTAATAGGGGATCATTGCAGCGCAGTGTGACAACACACCCCACCTGCACAACTGGGACTTAAACCACGACTCGTGATCAGCATTAATGAAGCGATCTCAACTGTTAAATGACAGATACAAGATTACAATAATATCAGATTTGGCTTATTTTAAATAAACACAAAAAACAGAGATGAAAAATAAACTTAAGTAAGAAATTTTTTATTTCATAAAACGGACATAATTTGAAATCTGAGACTTTATTTCATATCAAAGTATCAAAGCACAAAGCTTGTGCGATTTATTGGATGGGAGGCACTACCGTTCATTCACCAACTAAAAACACAATAGACTAATTGATTCTTGGGCTTTAGAATACGGTATCCGTTCGTAAAAATGAGAATCGATTAAAATTGAGAAATCTCTATTTTTACCCAGTTCTAATAGTAAGCCTGTTATAAGTGTTTATATTTTAGGCCAGGCGGGATGGTTTTTACATGGGAAACTGTGTACATAACGTCACTCATGCGTGTGCATCCCCTCATATCATCCGAAGTAGAGAAAGTTGCACCAGCTATTCTGCCACGTGTATGGTGCAGGAGTGCCGTGGGTTAGTTGTCACAACAAGCGAGAAAGCTTGACATGGAGCAGCTAAATTGCGTTTTAAACAAACACCAAACAGGAGGAGAGTCTTCTGGCAAAGAGAAACGACATAGTTAAGTAATAAAACAAAAATTAACATTGGCTTGGCTTTTAGAGAACATTAATGGGTATATAGCGTAAATCTAGTCAGCTATATCTCTTAAGACCAGTAGTGAATGTTTTATAAGCAGTAGGTTAATATCTCTCTCTCTACTTTTTATTTATGAAAAATAACCATATTCATCTACACAGTCACACAGACCCCTGCACAACCAAAACATGTTCTACATGTCTCATACAATCGCTAGGCGTGAAGGTTACAAAGTGTACCTTTAAAGGAATTTTAAGGCTTAAATTAGGCTGACCTGTCTATGAAACCAAATGATAGGAAATACACATGCTGCAATTGTGTGTACATAAACAAAGGAAACAACTGAATTAATAGAAGCTTATCAAAGAGCAACAAATGGTCATGTGATGAGGAGAAAGGGCACTAGAAAACTGTTGACACTGGCAGACACAGTGAAGAGAAAGAGTGAGGAGGCAGGCGACAACATGCTCATGCTGTTCCTTACACCCTCATGCTTTATTTTCTTTCAACATACATTTTTAAAAAAGCTATCGTTTGACTCCATAAAGCTATCAACTGTTTTTGTTTTCCACAGGAAAAATAACAGCATACTGGTTTGTAATGACATAAAGGTAAAATAATGTAAATAATAATAAGTAAATAAATAATAAGATAATAATACGGATAATAATACTTTTTTATTCAGCAAGGACACACTAAATTGATCAAAAGTGACAGTAAAGACTTTTATATGCAGTGAGAAAATATTATATTTTAATTTTCTATTCATCAAAAGAATCACTGAAAAAAACGAATTCTTAAATGCACAGTTAACCCAAAAAAGATTAATTACTCACTCTTCATGAGTAAATATTCATCAACTCACACATCACTTGTGGTAAACAGAAGCTCAAGCATGATCGGCAGCGTTACAGAACCAATGAGGTTCATTCTCGGTGTTACGCATCACGTTTGAGCTTCCTCAAGAACCAATGAGGTTAATTCTGCGTGTTACGCAGCGTTTGAGCTTCCTCAAGAACCAATGAGGTTCGTTCTCATATTACGCATCACGTTTGAGCTTCAGCAAGAACCAGTGAGGTTCATTCTGCGATGTTACGCATCATGTTTGAGCTTCCTCAAGAACCAATGAGGTTCATTCTAGTGTTCACGCAGCACGTTTGAGCTTCAGCAAGAACCAATGAGGTTCATTCTAGGTATTCGCATCATGTTTGAGCTTCCTCAAGAACCAATGAGGTTCATTCTTGTGTTACACAGCACATTTGAGCTTCCTCAAGAACCAATGAGGTTCATTCTTGTGTTACACACAGCACATTTGAGCTTCCTCAAGAACCAATGAGGTTCATTCTTGTGTTACACAGCACATTTGAGCTTCCTCAAGAACCAATGAGGTTCATTCTTGTGTTACACAGCACATTTGAAACTTCACAAGAACCAATGAGGTTCATTCTCGTGTTACACAGCAATGAGGTTTGTTCTCACGCCTGAAAGCTGAGTACGGTTGAACTTCTTTTTATGTTCACTGATCAATGAATAAAAGCCTAAATTCAATCTGTTCATCATATAAAGCAATTGAGTCTCTTCAGAAACACGCTCAATTCATATAGATTTGTTTTAGGATCTCTTTGTGAACTTTTGAAAGCGTCAAAGTGTCAGTTGTGTAAGCTGTCAATGGAGGGACAGAAAGCTCTCATAGTTCATCAAAAGATCTCCATTTGTGTTCTGAAGATGAACGAAAGTCTTACAGGTTTGGAACGACATGAGGGTGAGTAATTAATAACAAATTTTCATTTTGGGTGAACTATCCCTTTTACTAATCCTTTTAAATAGTGTAAAATGCCATATTAGAACTATTACACTATCATTATTGTGTCTTTACTAAATTTGAGTTTTATTGCCCCCTAGCCATTATCTGCATGATTGTACTCATATACATGCTGTATGGTAATTGATCATACTCCACTACACCATAAAGCACAATTGATTTTCTGTGGTTGAAGACTCATCTAAAGGGTACAGACTCAACAGTCAGCTTCAATAGTCCCTGTCTGTTCATTTGTCACCATTAAAAATGTGGAGGAAAAAACATTGTTTTTATGCTTTATTGTACAAAATAGACTGGATGAGGGCAACAATAATGCTCACTGCTGGGTTGGATCTGCATCTTTTCAGCTTGGATCTCCACAAACACTAAAAAAGATGGGAAGAAAAGGCTTCCCAGCTCATTTATTTCAGTCTGGCTCTGTGTGCATTTTACACACCGCCTGTGAGCTAATTCTATTGCACAGCCAAGCGTATCCAACGTCACCAAAGTATTAGCCAGAGGTTGTCTGGTCAGCAAGACAACTTGTGTTATGATCATTCACCGCAACAATGGCTAGTTGCAGTGGTGACTAATTGCAGCACAGATGTGAAGGTATTTACGGCTCATGCTGACCATTGAGCTGCAGATCCGATCTGAGGTTCTTGCACATTATTGTCCGAAATGAAAAATGCAGTTTCATATCTGCGATTACGATGAGAGAGTAGTAAAGAGATAAAAAGCAGCATAGTGTGAGGAGAGGGGAAAGAGAAAACACAGTTGACTTCCTCTGTCGTTACTTACACTGCAGTAGGATCACGATCTCCATAGCAAGACTTGCCAACAGTGTGCAGAGCTGATTTTGGTGGTGATCTTAAACACCCCCTTTCGCTCCTTTTACTGCAGTGTTACCGTGCAGAAGACATCCATTGCTCTCTCTCTCACAGCGTTGCTGCTGTCATTAATGAACACCAACACAGAAAAAAATTGTTAAATACAATATGCTGCTTAATAAATCTTGAAGTGTTAATACCTCAACGACATACCTAAACAGTAGGTATGTCGCTTGATTTTGAAGTTGCATAAACCCTTTTCTCTGTGAAATGAGGGAACAGCACTGGAGTGCTGATCTGAACTTTATCAAGCACAAACTTTCTGCTTTAAAGGCCTGAGATGGTTATTATGGAACCACTGGATTGTAAACCTACTTTAGTTACAAGGACAACAGGCATGTTTTTTGTTAGATGAACCATCTGAAGCGTGTCACTTGGCTGTTGTCGAAATACAGAGGCTTATATGGTATATAGTGAGAGTACGGCTTTGTGTTTTGCATAAATAAGCATCAAAGCATCATATTGCTGGACGCTACTGCTAAGTAAAAAATCCTGATAACCCGTGACAACCAATGCAATGAGTTCCCCAAGGATGCCCCAAATTTACAGATTGAAATAATGCAGGGCTCACATTGGCTCTGCCCTCTGAGTGAAAATGGCCAGGATTCAGTTAAACACCTTCCTCTGGACCTGCTCCTTATCCCCAGCTTACTCAGCTGCCGAGCTTCGCAAGCAAAGTGCAGCCTCATCATCCGCTTTGATAATGAGCCTGATGACCATGGAGCATGGACAATCACCTGCATGTGAACGCCATCTGCTGGATGGAAACAGAAATCAAGGTGCAGGAATTCTCTGTGCATATTTACTATTGAGCGTGGGACAGGTTTGTTTGAAATTCTATTTATAAATTAAAAGTAGCCATGAAATATTTTTATTTCTTTAAATTTTTAAAGGAACATTACATTGTCCATTTTCAGTTATCTGTGCAAATTATATATATATATATATATTATGAAGTGAATAACATTATCTCTTCATCATGGCACTTGTTAGTGGGTGGGATATATTAGGCAGCAAGTGAACATTTTGTCCTCAAAGTTGATGTGTCAGAAGCAGGAAAAATGGGCAAGCGTAAGGATTTGAGAGTTTGACAAGGCCAAATTGTGATGGCTAGGCGACTGGGTCAGAGCATCTCCAAAACTGCAGCTCTTGTGGGGTGTTCCCGGTCTGCAGTGGTCAGTATCTATCAAAAGTGCTCCAAGGAAGGAACAGTGGTGAACCGGTGACAGGGTCATGGCCGGCCAAGGCTCATTGATGCGTGGGGAGCGAAGGCTGGCCTGTGTGGTCGATCAAACAGGCGAGCTCAGTAGCTCAAATTGCTCAAGAAGTTAATGCTGGTTCTGATAGAAAGGTGTCAGAATACACAGTGCGTCGCAGTTTGTTGCATATGGGGCTGCATAGCCACAGACCAGTCAGGGTGCCCATGCTGACCCCTGTCAATATATATATATATATATATATATATATATATATATATATATATATATATATATATATATATATATATATATTCATGTGCCCTATAAGTAATCTTTAATCAAAATAACCTAAATTTTTCTTGTTCGAGAAGGTGTTTCACTCAGATATATGTCACAATAAGGAAAAAAGACTCTTTCATGCCAACTTTAATATAGTATATGGCTATGCTCTTCTAAATGTTGTCATTTAATTTGAATATCAATATTTGTGAGATTTAGTCAAACAAAAAGTTTTGAGTTTACCTTATCTTATTTTGTTGTCTCTGGAAGAATTTTGATCTATGACATTGTACTATGGTGAATCAAAGTCTATTTTTAAGAAAGGACTTGTGGGGACATTAATGTTTTTATATTTGTGGAATAAATAATATTGTTTTTATTTTGAAGAAAAGATCAAATTAGATCCTTTGGGGTAAGATGGCACAGAAAGATCAAAGCGGCATGGTGTTGTTTTAAATTTAATGCTTATTGTAATTCATATTATTCAATAATTCTATAAGTTAGACACATACACACAAGCATGTGTGAGTGCGCACACACACACACACACACACACACACACACACACACACACACACACACACACACACACTTTTTGTGTTTTCATATTTTATAGGGACTTTCCATAGACATAATCATTTTATACTGTGCAAACTGTATATTCTATCCCCTAACCTAAACCTACCATCACAGAAAACTTTCTGCATTTATACATATTTAAAAATAATAATAATAATGTAAGTTTAATTTATCAGCCGTTTCCCCATGGGGACCAAAAAATGTCCCCACAAGAACAAAAGATTTCAAATATTGCCATCATTTGTTCTCATAGTGTAGGGTTCATACACACACACTCACCTGCGTAAGAAAAGAAGAAAAGAAAAGAACCGCCTCTTTGGTCAGGTCAGTTTGGAACAGCAAGTAAACACATCTTTCAAATAAATCTCTATACTTGCTCTTGATGTACTATCATAGTCTGAACAATGAGATCAGTGACACAATGTAAATCCCCCTCACTACAGATCTACAACTCAGATTTAATATGATTCCATTTGAATATCTGATCATACATTTTTACCATGACACTTCCTCGTCTGAGCATGCAGTACATTTATGATAACACCATTAGATTTTAAAGTGACAAATAAATCTGAACAGACACGAACGAGCACAAAGGTTAAAGGG
This sequence comes from Paracanthobrama guichenoti, assembly GCA_018749465.1. NCBI lineage: Eukaryota > Metazoa > Chordata > Actinopteri > Cypriniformes > Gobionidae > Paracanthobrama > Paracanthobrama guichenoti. The sequence goes on from JAGHMJ010000663.1 coordinate 19,463, forward strand.
AACAATCATTTCAGGACATTCAGCACATTTCATGTCATCTGCGCTCTTGGAGTCCGCTCGCATTTCCTCTCCTCACTCAATGGTGAATAATAGCTATTGAGATGCATCTGAATTCAGCCTCTCCACGCCATTCATCATTAGTACATAGCCTCTTTATTTTATACCACCACATGCAAAGCCACAATTAGTGTCAGCGCCGGAAAACACTGGAACAGCATTCTACACATGCTCCGGCTGCACCATTAGCACACACTTTAAACAAACTCACTAACAGTGTTTATTGCTGGTACACACAGAGCTAAGGCTAATAGGCTAATAATTCATATCCCTTGTTAAATAAAAAGATACAGCACATGACACTATCTGAGTCATATTATGTATTATGTGATTTTTAACATCTATATTTAAGCTCTTATCATATCTAAAGTTTTTTCAGTTTTACCATAGTGATAGACACTCTACTTTACTGAACACAAAAATAGTATGTATTGTCTGTATACAAATGACATGAAACAATATAGTTAGTCTGACAGCTTTTAATGTGTCAAGAACCCCCTCCCCCTTTTTTTCTTTTGCATGTGCAACCTCTTCTAAAGTGAATTACATTGTGGCCCTTCCTGTAATAGCTGGTTTGTTATCATGAACACAGATTTAAAAAAAAAAAAAAAAACTTCATGATCTGTGTCCATAGCAACTCGAGTGAATTTCAGTACAGCCAAAAATGGTTTGGGGGAAAAGTCTTTCAGGCAGTACAGATACGTGGGAGTCCATCCTTCATGTCTCAAAAAGCCACATCAAATGTTAAATGTTACGAAACCGGGCATCAACGACCAAAAGCTTTAGCTCCAGATTCAGTCTCTGGAAAGAAGTGACTGATTTACCCTTTGTTTCTCAGTGGTGCATCTCAGTTTAATATATGGAACATATATGATATATGACCCAAACTGTGCATGTGAACATATGGGTAGTGCCATTAGCTTTCATTGTGCTCAAGGTTATTCTGTGTATTCTCTATTATGAAGCGGATGAGTGCTGTTTAGAAATGAAGAAGACATTCTAGAAAAGCCACTGTATCCTTCAGAAATAAAGTTGATGACTATTTTTAGAAACTCAGTTGTACAGCCCTGCTGGTGAAGGCACTGTGCTGCACTGTTTATTGCTATAAAGAAGAGGAGATGTGTTGCTGAGCAAGTAACAGGATTATTTCACCACATTATGAGCACCAGATCAGCCAATAAACTGCTGTTTGTGGGTAAATGTAGAAGATGCATAAAAAAAAACGTGTACATTTAGATGTAAATTGTTCTGCATGACACTAGCAAAGGCAATGTCATTGGATTCGATTCTATACAACCAACTGTACAGTTGCTTTGGATATAAATGTATGCCAAATTAATATATGTAATGTAAAATACATGATGCATTTAATTCATATGAAATGCTTTTATTTTCAACTTTCTTTAGTGTACTATTGTTAATGTTTGAGCATTAAAAAGCTCTAAAATAAGTTACAATGCACAAAGAATCACTCCAAAGGAGTTCCCTATCACTCTAAGCACTGATAATGCAAAAAACCCACAGATAATTTTTTTATAGCATGTTAAAATTGTCAGTGCACCATTTTTGTGTTTCCCTTTAAATGCAAATTAGCTGGTGCTCGGCACCCTTTCAAGAAGAGGCGGAGCTTCAAGAGCTCATGTTAGCAGTTCTGATTACAGGCGCACACTGAAAATGTCTGAAACATTTATGTTCAAACCGAGTCGGGACAATGATGGAGAGACTCAAGAAGAAGTGACAACATGTAGAATGAGACAGGACGTTTTGAATGGTTAGTAGATCAATTTAAGATGTGGAGTTAACTATCTTCAAGTCATTGATTAGCATATTCTGTCATGATAATCTATAAATCGCTCATGTGGGGAACTGTTGTAAGGTGCCTTCCAGAGCCAGAGAATGTACACTGATGAGGCATAACATTATGACCACCTTCTAATATTGTGTTGGTCCCCCTTTGCTGGCAAAACAGCCCTGACCAGCCGAGTAATGGACTCCACTAGACTCCTTAAGGTGTGCTGTGGTATCTGGCACCAAAAGATGTTAGCAGCAGATCCTTTAATTCCTGTAAGTTGTGAGTAGGCCCTCTATGGATCGGACTTGTTTGTTCAGCACATCCCACAGATGCTTGATTGGATTGAGATCTGGGAATTTGGAGGACAAGTCAACACCTCAAACTCGTTGTTGTGCTCCTCTCAAACCATTCCTGAACCATTGAGGCCACAGCCACCAGGAAATACTGTTTCCATGAAAGGGTGTACATGGTCTGCAACAATGCAGCCCCATATGCAACAAACTGCGATGTACTGTGTATTCTGACACCTTTCTATCAGAACCAGCATTAATTTCTTGAGCAATCTGAGCAACAGTAACTCGTCTGTTTGATCAGACCACACGGGCCAGCTTTCGCTCCCCACGTGCATCAATGAGCCCATGGCCTGACCTTGTCACTGGTTCACCACTGTTCCTCCTTGGGCGCTTTTGATGAATGCCGACCACTGCAGACCGGGAACACCCCACAAGAGCTGCAGTTTTGGAGATGCTCTGACCCAGTTGTTTTTCTGCTGTGATGAAGTGATAAATCGTGTTATTCACTGGTCATAATGTTATGCTTGATCGGTATATGCTGCATGAAGAAAGAATAGGTATGACCATGTTACTACAGTTTCGGGAAACAGTCACAACTAGTTAGTTAGTTTGTCCAAGATGCATCATACTGTGGTAGTTAATCAGTGAATTACATCGTAACGTAATGTAAAATATGAGAACATTTTCGTTTTTTGAACATTAAAGCATGAAAATGGCCGAAAAAAAAAAAAAAATCAACACTTTGTAAAAAGGGCATAATATGGTCTAAATATGAATTGTATATATTAGTTACTATTTATCATGATTTTGGTTTAAAAATGTAACAGATGTGAGTGACTGATGCTGTATTATAAGATCAAGAAATGTTCAATTCCTAATCATGTCAGAGCATTTCAGACTAAAAGAGACCAAATATTAGTAAATATGCCCTGGTCATGTCATAGGTTGCAACAAAAGACTACATTAGAGCAAAAACATTATGTGTCCTCCGTAACCCCTTCATCTGCCATTACTTTGCCCCGCAAGGCATCACTGCGAAGAATTACCTAATGTCAGTAGAAGGTCCAATCAAGGCCCCTTCTCATTGACCAACTCTTGTCTTTACAAGACAACAGAGTGTGTAAATCTCCTTCCATCCATCATACAATCATCTCTCATCATGACACTATTAGCCCCTTGGACCTTAGTGGCTATTCCTAGCCCTTTTCAATTAGAGCTGGCTCTCAAGAGATTGTGGTGTGTCTGTTTGTGAGTGTGTGTTGAGTCCAGTTCATGATGTACAGTTAAGTGTGCTTTATAGGAGAACATTATGTCAATTGGGAAATTGCACCTGGAAGTGAAAGCAATGAGCATTTAGATCACACTAGATATAAAAAAAATTTATTATAACTTTTATTATAAGGGGGTGGGGGGATCAATCAAATAGGTTGATTTCCTCCCACACAGTCTATGGCTCATGGATTATTCAGAAACAATGTTTGACAAAGCAAAAAAGTCTCGCTTGAAATAAAAAGTAACAAACTAAAAATAGCATAGTTCAATAGTTTATGGTAACATACTACATTTTCCACGAGTCTTGAGGTACAAATCGTTATTTTTACATGTAAAGCTTTACAAACTAGCAAAATTAAATGACAACTAATTCATTTGTGTTCCCATGCAGCACAATGGTGAATGGGGCCACAATGTCATTTTCTTTTTATAATGATCCTAGAACATTTATTACAATTATTTTACAACATAATATACTGTATAAATTAAGGAGTTTTATAGTTTTATATGTGGTATTAATATAGTCTGAACTGTTTGCAGATATTTTTTCTTATATTGGACCAAATATTGACGAATACCTTTCTCATAAAAAAAAAAAAAACAACAGTGTTTGTCTTACAAACTTTTACCAGTTTCACAGACAAGGCCAAGCTGAGTCCCAGACTAAAATGCATGTTTGAGCCGTTTTCACTGAAAAGCAACTTGCACTGACATATCTTAAAATATACAAGATGCACACAAGTAATGTTTTTTCTAAGGCACTTAGATTAAGTTTATAAAAGCTACTTTGATGTCCTAATTAAACTAAGGCCTAATCCTGGCTTAATCTAAGCCCTGTTTGTGAAACCAGGCCTTACTTTTCCCCTCCTAACTATAACTTTAATTTACAGTTTTCAAACAGACTTCCACACACCTATAATAGAGATAATGAATAGTCTTACGAAAAACTACTCATAAAGGTTTCAAAAGGGGTTTTCACAGCAATGCCGTAGAAGAACCATTTTAAGCTTCCCAAAGACCTTTCAGTGAACAGTTCTTAAAAGAACCATTTTTTTTCCTTTTTGTGAATTTAAGAACATGCATAGCATCCTCTCCTGCTTTACAGGAACATTGACACTGAGATCCAGCTGATAAAATGCCCAGTCCACCAAGCCCGCACATCTCACACCTCATACTCTCATTGCTATGTCACACACACACCACCCCCGCCTTCTGTGGTGCTGCCTGCACGCTGAAGACTCCAGCAATATGACAGTGGGAATGCAGAGCCCAGCTAATCCCAGGAGAGAGCGCCAAAATGCAGTGGAGATGCTTTAGCAGATCTCCCCTCATCCGTGTGAGTGCAACTGGCAGCTGGTGTGAGAAGAGCCGGAACTGGATCAAGAGCGAGTCGCCCCTGTTTTCTTTAGCTCGACACTTTCACACCAGGCTGAGAGAACTGGACTAAGATAACCAGGGTGTGCAATGCACGCAGACACAGAGCGAGGACACCCTCCCCGTGCTTCTGACTTTACGCGTCGCTATGGATCAAGATCCCGAGAGGCGGCCATGCAGAAAGCTGCACAGAGCTGGTCTTTGCAGTGTTAAGGGCAAATTAACTTCAACTCAGCTAATTTTCAAATTCTGAGATTTACATGTCTTCAAAACATTTTCAGCTAACAGGAACGTTGTAAAAACTTTAGATAACAAAGTTCAATTTCCCAGAAACGTTAACAGAACGTTCTTTCAAATTTATCTGGTGTTAGCACAAAAATATTATTTATACATCAATCGTGGAACGTTTTTCCTTTAGTTGAATGTTCATCTAATGATTTTTTTAAATGTTACTTTTGAATGTTCTCTGAAAAATCTGAAACATTCCCATGTTTGCAAATGATAAAATGTAATAGTCCCTTAACATTCACAAAAAAATGTAAAACTGGAAAAAAATAGCAGGGGTTAGTGCATCATCTCAGGGTCTATGAAAAGTTTTTAGTTTCATACAGTGATTTTTAAAGTGAATGTTTGTGTGATGTAAACATTTAATCAGATAAATAGTGCATTTAAGCATTGCATTGGCCCATAATAAGCTAAATCATTACTGTTATATTAATATTTTTATAGTTATAATCAGTGTTGTTGGTAGTAATACATTACAAGTACCGTGAGTTGTAATCAGATTACTTTTTTCAAGTAACTACTAAAGTAACACTTTTAAATTTACAACAAAATATCTGAGTTACTTTTTCAAAAAGTATAGCAAGTTACTTTGTTTTGCCATTTATTGACTGACAGCTCTTCTGTTGAGAGAAATCAGGAGTATGTACGGTGTTGTGTGTAAACATGATGGTTATTGTAATTCTTGACTAAATGTGAGCATGCATTTACTCATCTCACTTAACGAAAAACAGATTCAGTATTCTTCAAAATGAACAATAACAAGCAAGAAGCAAGAAGTAAAAAGCAAGCTCAGAACATTACGCAAACCAGCAATAATTGAATGTTAAATTACACAAATAGGCAGTAGGCAAAAAGTGCCCAGATGGTCTACTACTTCGGGCAAGATTTGTGAAGTGTGCATACGATGGACACTTGGTGAGGATTTGTGAATGGCAGTGACACGACGCAACTGACGCTGACAGGTCACATGATAATGTCAGCATGGCGGATGTAGTACATCCGAATTACATTCATACTACACACATTAATTTGTTGTTTGGTTAGTTTGAGCTGTGCTCTCTACTGTATAGAGACGTGAATTTGCATTGCCTTTACATTTGCCAAAAAAAAATTTTTTTTTAATTTATGCATTACATTACTAACTGCAATTTTTGTCATGTAATTTGTAGTCAGTAACGGACTACAATTTGTAAGTAATCTACCCAGCACCGCGTGAATGCATTACTTTCCATGAAAAGTAACACAAATAGTTACTTTTTAGGAAGTAACACATTATAACGGATTACTTTTTAAAAGTAACTTTGCCCGACAATGGTTATAATAAAAGTTATAATAATATGTATGAATATATATGGACATAAAGTAATTTTGTCACCAGAAAGTTAACAGAGTTAACAGTTTACAGATTTATATGACATTTCAAGCTGATATTTCTACAAATATCTACCTTTTTAATTATAATTTGTTTAGGTCAACAATACAAGATAAACTGAGACTTTAGGCTATCATTGAAGAGTTCACTTTGTAAAAGAGTCACACAACCTTAAAGTTTTTTTTTATTATAATTATTTAATATAAAATCTAAGAGAGAGAGAGAGAGAGAGAGAGAGAGAGTCATCATTTAAAAAAACTACACACAAGTAATATATGAGGGTCACAAATGACCAACATTTTGTAAAATGATTGACTGATCAATCCAGAGTCATTGTAGTTTATGCATATTCTGTGCAATCTCTACTCACTGAACTGAAATCACATTTGTGGATTATTTATACTGTAGTGTTAGAAGTCTATAACATATATTTAACATTGCAGCACCAGCTGGGTCTCTAGGTTTGGCTTATCCTCTGAAAGCCTGTGAACAAACAGGGCTAAACAAGCACACAGACACAACAGCAGCAAGTGCAAGTGATGAGCATCGCAGGGAACAGAAGACGGGCCCAGAAACATTCATTAATACTGTATGGGAAACATCTGTATCACAGACACACTCAGATAACCTCACAGTACCACGTAAATATTCAAGAAGCATTCTGTGACTTGTGATAGTGGCTGCATGGGCAACCTAAAATCCTCAAACTTTTTCAGCCAACCTGATCTAGCGACGGTCCTGGACTATCTATAACTGGTCTTGTCTTGACCCTCAGATAAATGAAAAATGTCCGAACTCAACCAATGTATCTTTTGTCAGATATCTTGATTCTAACATGTTGCATTATCTCTGTTTGTGCTGAAGTTCTCCTTATTACTTTAGCTTCAATCATGCCAAACACACTAGGGTTCAAAACATCGCCATTGAATCATTGTCAATAAAAGTCTGTCTGTTGTCGTTACATTGTTACACTGTTACATTGAGCCAAAAGTCTAAAAAGGGTTCCAAATGTAAATGCTTATCTTATGCATTTTTAATTGAATTTTCATTACAAATTATTTAATCAGATTGACAATATGAGTGAAAATGGATGCATGAGTAAATGTGAATTTCAGAATGTCATAGTAATTTATTCATCCCCTTTGCTTTAATGACAGCAACATTCAATCAGAATGAACTCCATAAGTTTGTGTCAAACCTGATGTTCATGATCTCCACAATAATAAAAAGAGCACCTTGTGCCTTAATGGAAATATCTGAGCTTTAGTAAAAAGTTTAATGTTAAAACTTGGCATATGCCCTAATTGTGACCTAGAAATGATTCTGATGCATTTTGTGTTTGAAAAAGCTGCCTTTATGCTCCTGCTTCAACCAATGTATCTTTGGTCATACATCTTGATTCTTAAATGTTGCAACAACACAAAACAGACACGGTATATAAACACATTAGCATGAGTTCTGTGCTTATTTAGTGCCTTAATTGCAATCGAAATTACCTAATTATTTTAGTGGCCTAGAAATATTTCTGATTGATTTTATGTAATAACTTACATTTTATTTTAAGATGTCTGTGTTACAGTGTAATTATACATTTAAGCACTGAGTAATAATAATGAAATACATGTAGGTTAGGATTAGGGTTCGGTTTAGGGTTAGTTGCATGTATTATGCATCATTTATAGTTATTACTACAGTGACTACATGTAATGTGTAAAAAGGACAACGTGTTACCAAATTTTTCTTTATTTTACATTTTTCAAAATCTCAAAACATTAATCTCATCATTTCTTACTAGGCTTTTAAATACCAGATTTTCAGTGTGGCGTCAGACTTTTATATGGAAGCTTGTTCCCACCACAGAATAAAACATTTTATTTTACACTTTTTATCTCACAATTGTGAATTTACATCTAAATGTGCAATTGCGAGTTATAAAGTCAGAATTACGAGATATCTTGCAATTGTGCGTATTATTATCTCACTAGCTCGCAATTGTGCGTTTTGACTTTATAAGTTGAAATTGCGCATTTATATCTCGCAATTCTGAGAAAGTCAGAATTGATATAAACTCGCAATTCTGACTTTATATCTCTCAATTCTGACTTTATATCACTCAATTCTGACTTTATATCTCTCAATTCTGACTTTATATCTCAATTCTGACTATATCACTCAATTCTGACTTTATATTACTCAATTCTGACTTTATATCACTCAATTCTGACTTTATATCACTCAATTCTGACTTTATATCTCTCAATTCTGACTTTATATCACTCAATTCTGACTTTATATCACTCAATTCTGACTTTATATTACTCAATTCTGACTTTATATTACTCAATTCTGACTTTATATCACTCAATTCTGACTTTATATCACTCAATTCTGACTTTATATCTCTCAATTCTGACTTTATATCTCAATTCTGACTTTATATCACACAATTCTGACTTTATATCTCTCAATTCTGACTTTATATCTCTCAATTCTGACTTTACATCTCTCAATTCTGACTTTATATCACTCAATTCTGACTTTATATCTCTCAATTCTGACTTTATATCTCTCAATTCTGACTTTATATCACTCAATTCTGACTTTATATCTCTCAATTCTGACTTTATATCTCTCAATTCTGACTTTATATCACTCAATTCTGACTTTATATCACTCAATTCTGACTTTATATCTCTCAATTCCGACTTTATATCTCTCAATTCGACTTTATATCACTCCGATTCCGACTTTATATCACTCAATTCTGACTTTATATCACTCAATTCTGACTTTATATCTCTCAATTCTGACTTTATATCACTCAATTCTGACTTTATATTACTCAATTCTGACTTTATATCTCAATTCTGACTTTATATCTCAATTCTGACTTTATATTACTCAATTCTGACTTTATATTACTCAATTCTGACTTTATATTACTCAATTCTGACTTTATATCTCTCAATTCGACTTTATATCTCTCAATTCGACTTTATATCACTCAATTCTGACTTTATATCACTCAATTCTGACTTTATATCTCTCAATTCTGACTATATATCTCTCAATTCTGACTTTATATTACTCAATTCTGACTTTATATCTCAATTCTGACTTTATATTACTCAATTCTGACTTTATATTACTCGATTCTGACTTTATATCTCTCAATTCGACTTTATATCTCTCAATTCTGACTTTATATCTCTCAATTCTGACTTTATATCACTCAATTCTGACTTTATATCACTCAATTCTGACTTTATATCTCTCAATTCTGACTTTATATCACTCAATTCTGACTTTATATCACTCAATTCTGACTTTATATCTCTCAATTCTGACTTTATATCACTCAATTCTGACTTTATATCTCTCAATTCTGACTTTACATCTCTCAATTCTGACTTTATATCTCTCAATTCTGACTTTATATTACTCAATTCTGACTTTATATCTCAATTCTGACTTTATATCACTCAATTCTGACTTTATATTACTCAATTCTGACTTTATATCACTCGATTCTGACTTTATATCTCTCAATTCTGACTTTATATCTCTCAATTCTGACTTTATATCTCAATTCTGACTTTATATCTCTCAATTCTGACTCAATTCTGACTTTATATCACTCAATTCTGACTTTATATCTCTCAATTCTGACTTTATCTCTCAATTCTGACTCAATTCTGACTTTATATCACTCAATTCTGACTTTATATCTCAATTCTGACTTTATATCACTCAATTCTGACTCAATTCTGACTTTATATCTCTCAATTCTGACTTTATATCTCAATTCTGACTTTATATCACTCAATTCTGACTTTATATCTCAATTCTGACTTTATATCTCAATTCTGACTTTATATCACTCAATTCTGACTTTATATCTCAATTCTGACTTTATATCTCAATTCTGACTTTATATCTCTCAATTCTGACTTTATCGCTCAATTCTGACTTTATATCTCTCAATTCTGACTTTATATCACTCAATTCTGACTTTATATCTCTCAATTCTGACTTTATCTCTCAATTCTGACTTTATATCTCTCAATTTTGACTTTATATCTCTCAATTCTGACTTTATATATCTCAATTCTGACTTTATATTACTCAATTCTGACTTTATATCTCTCAATTCTGACTTTATATCTCTCAATTCTGACTTTATATCACTCAATTCTGACTTTATATCTCTCAATTCTGACTTTATATCTCTCAATTCTGACTTTATATTACTCAATTCTGACTTTATATCACTCAATTCTGACTTTATATCACTCAATTCTGACTTTATATCTCTCAATTCTGACTTTATATCTCTCAATTCTGACTTTATATCACTCAATTCTGACTTTATATATCTCAATTCTGACTTTATATTACTCAATTCTGACTTTATATCACTCAATTCTGACTTTATATCTCTCAATTCTGACTTTATATCTCTCAATTCTGACTTTACATCTCTCAATTCTGACTTTACATCTCTCAATTCTGACTTTATATTACTCAATTCTGACTTTATATCTCTCAATTCTGACTTTACATCTCTCAATTCTGACTTTATATCTCTCAATTCTGACTTTATATCTCTCAATTCTGACTTTATATTACTCAATTCTGACTTTATATTACTCAATTCTGACTTTATATTACTCAATTCTGACTTTATATTACTCAATTCTGACTTTATATCTCAATTCTGACTTTATATCACTCAATTCTGACTTTACATCTCTCAATTCTGACTTTATATCTCTCAATTCTGACTTTACATCTCTCAATTCTGACTTTACATCTCTCAATTCTGACTTTACATCTCTCAATTCTGACTTTATATCACTCAATTCTGACTTTATATCTCAATTCTGACTTTACATCTCTCAATTCTGACTTTATATTACTCAATTCTGACTTTATATCACTCAATTCTGACTTTATATCTCAATTCTGACTTTATATCACTCAATTCTGACTTTACATCTCTCAATTCTGACTTTATATCTCAATTCTGACTTTACATCTCTCAATTCTGACTTTATATTACTCAATTCTGACTTTATATCACTCAATTCTGACTTTATATTACTCAATTCTGACTTTATATCACTCAATTCTGACTTTATATCTCAATTCCGACTTTATATCACTCAATTCTGACTTTATATCTCAATTCTGACTTTATATCTCTCAATTCTGACTTTATATCACTCAATTCTGACTTTATATCTCTCAATTCTGACTTTATATCTCTCAATTCTGACTTTATATCTCAATTCTGACTTTATATCTCAATTCTGACTTTATATCTCTCAATTCTGACTTTATATCTCTCAATTCTGACTTTATATCTCTCAATTCTGACTTTATATTACTCAATTCTGACTTTATATCTCAATTCTGACTTTATATCTCAAATTCTGACTTTATATCTCTCAATTCTGACTTTATATCTCTCAATTCTGACTTTATATTACTCAATTCTGACTTTATATCTCTCAATTCTGACTTTATATCTCTCAATTCTGACTTTATATTACTCAATTCTGACTTTATATTACTCAATTCTGACTTTATATCTCAATTCTGACTTTATATTACTCAATTCTGACTTTATATCTCAATTCTGACTTTATATCACTCAATTCTGACTTTACATCTCTCAATTCTGACTTTATATCACTCAATTCTGACTTTACATCTCTCAATTCTGACTTTATATTACTCAATTCTGACTTTATATCTCTCAATTCTGACTTTATATCTCTCAATTCTGACTTTATATCTCAATTCTGACTTTATATCTCTCAATTCTGACTTTACATCTCTCAATTCTGACTTTACATCTCTCAATTCTGACTTTACATCTCTCAATTCTGACTTTATATCTCTCAATTCTGACTTTATATTACTCAATTCTGACTTTATATTACTCAATTCTGACTTTATATCTCAATTCTGACTTTATATTACTCAATTCTGACTTTATATCTCAATTCTGACTTTATATTACTCAATTCTGACTTTATATTACTCAATTCTGACTTTATATTACTCAATTCTGACTTTATATTACTCAATTCTGACTTTATATCTCAATTCTGACTTTATATTACTCAATTCTGACTTTATATTACTCAATTCTGACTTTATATCACACAATTCTGACTTTATATTACTCAATTCTGACTTTATATCACTCAATTCTGACTTTATATTACTCAATTCTGACTTTATATCACTCAATTCTGACTTTATATCACTCAATTCTGACTTTATATCACTCAATTCTGACTTTATATCACTCAATTCCGACTTTATATCTCTCAATTCTGACTTTATATCTCTCAATTCTGACTTTATATCTCAATTCTGACTTTATATCTCTCAATTCTGACTTTATATTACTCAATTCTGACTTTATATCTCAATTCTGACTTTATATCTCAATTCTGACTTTATATCACTCAATTCTGACTTTATATCACTCAATTCTGACTTTATATCACTCAATTCTGACTTTATATCACTCAATTCTGACTTTATATCACTCAATTCTGACTTTATATCACTCAATTCTGACTTTATATCACTCAATTCTGACTTTATATCACTCAATTCTGACTTTATATATCTCAATTCTGACTTTATATCACTCAATTCTGACTTTATATCTAGCAATTGTGTGTTATAAAATAAGAATGCGAGATATAAACTCATAATTCTGAGAAAAAAATATTTTGAGATAAAGAGATCACAAGAATTGTGAGATAAAATGTTTTAACCTTTTAAATTTTTTTAGATTCCATACTTTTGGACCCCGCTGAATTCCATTTAAACTGAATGTTATGGCACTTTGGATTTTTGGTTTCATGCAAGCGAAAAATAATTAAAGGGAAGAATGTGGTCTGAACGATTTTAAGTAGTGCTCTTATTGGGAGACCGCCTGTCTCTTTGGGGCATGGAGATGAAGTCTAAGCTGACAGGTATGTGTGTGCTGGAATGCACAGCTGAACCACACCTGTGTGTGTATAGCACCTTTTCCCAGCTCAACTCCCTGTGCACTCCTTTCCTACCCTATTGGCTGACTTTCTGATGAGAGTCTGAAATCCAAATCTCTGTTGTGGTCCAATGGTAGCTTAGAAAAGTGCAGTAGGGTTGGGCTGAGGTGACATAAAACTCATCAATGAGGTGTGTCTAAACAACTTTCTCAGCAAGTATTTTCTGGATACTCCCCTAGTCAACAGGTCAGAGGTTTTAAGAACTATGGGACAGATGGTTTATTTTGTTTCTTAGGCAAGATGGACATTTTCTGACATTCTACTGCTGTGATTCTACTGGATGTCTATGCCTCACGATGGGGAGTTGGACAGAACTTACAGGGGACTCTTCCTTCATGGTGAGACTTCGATTTCAGTCGACCACATCTCCTTATCACTTTTCCAGCCCAGCTATCCATTAAGTATCCGTTGGACGGAGAACTGATAAGGGCATGTGCCCGATACTCCCTGCCGGTCGAGCAGGGTCTCAGTCATATTGTTTGATAACTTAACTAATTATGTTCATTTGTATAATTGTGAACACCTTTGCTGATGGCTCATATCTCTTTGTTCTTTTCGTGTATATACATCTTAAACGTTTACAAAAATACAAAAACCGATGTTGGATATGTGTAGGTATAATATGTCCTTGTATTAAAGGGATAGTTCACCCAAAAATTGGTAATCAAACAGTTGACGGTAGCCACTGATTTCCACTGTAGGAAAAAAAGTCAGTGGCTACCGTCTTCAAAATGTCTTCTTTTGAGCTCAACAGAAAAAAGAAACTCATACATGTTTGGAACAACTTGAGGGTGAGCAAGTGAATGCAACAAAAATATGAAATTTTTTGGGTGAACTATCCCTTTAAGCAACTGGACTATGCTACAGTGAAGATAATACTTAATTTGTTTTTTTGAGATGAGATGAACTTGAAATGAAGGAAGACCAGATCCAAATGGATTTGAGAGATAAGTGCTGGTTCATACACCAAAAGCTAAAGGGTGAAGTTTCCTGAAAGTGTAGTAACATGTATAAAGCCATAAAAACGGAGCAGCCGGAATATCAGGTTTTGTATCTGTTGCAGCCCCAGGGTATGTATAAGAGTTTTCTTTGAACGCTGTTGGTTTAGGTTTTTCCTATTCGTAGTAATTCAAGCATCGATAATGCTTATAAATAAACTCATGAATAAAATATGTTTGTGTGTGATTGATGTAAATGTATGATATGCACAGTTGGAACATGTCATGCAAATAAAGACCTCTTTTTTTGTGCATTTCTTTAGAATGTGTTTGTTTGGTGATGTAAACACTGTTAACAAATAAAAGCAACGTGTTTGCTAGTTATAGTTTTTCACAAGACGGATGAGGTTACCTTATCTGATACTCTTATTATGGCACATACGCCTTGATTCTTCAATGTTGCAACAACACAAAAAAGACACGGCATATAAACACATAAGAGTTTTACGCTTTTTGCACCAAAATTACCTAATTGTTTTATGGACCTTGACATATTTCTGATTCAGTGTTATAGTGTAATTATACATTTAATAATAATAATAAACTACATACTTACTATAGGGTTAGGATTAAGATTGGGGTTTGGTGGGTTTAGTGTTAGTTGCATGAAATTTTGCATAATTTATTAGTTATGGCACACCCACACACACATACACACACACACACACACACACACACACACACACACACACACACACACACACACACACACACACACGCATGCATATATCATATATATCAGAAGCTTACATGGCAAAAAAATTATAATTTCACATTGTGAGCCTAACTTTGTGCTTTCCAATGAAAACTAACCATTCACAAAGCTATACCTTCATCAGTACCACCAGAGTGTATTGTCTCTCCATTTCCAAACTTTCAATCTTCCACACAACAACACAAATTATGAGACTTGATGAGTGCACAAAATCAAAATAAGTGTAGGTTTGCAGAAAGTATTTAGAGCCAACATTACAAGAGGTAATTGATTGACGTTGTTAGCATGTGTAGAGCAGAGGAAGATTACTGGCCACTTTTGACCTCTTGTATGCTCTTTGCCCTTAGGTTATCCTGAACCTCTTCACCCAGCCTCATTGTGTCCCAATTATATACTTCTGAACTTTCTAATGGAATAATAGTGGCAGTGAGTTCTGTGGTTTCAAAGGTATTTGTTTACTCTGTGTCATTACAGACATACCACTTACATGTATGGCACATTTAGCTGGAATAACTCCCAAGTTGTTGGACATTAAACATTTTTTGCCATATCTTTATTGTTACCATAGAAACAATATTACTCATGGTGTCATTTTAAATTAGTTTGGTCTAATGCACTCTACATCTTCTAGCCTGGCCTATAAACAAATGCTGTACTGCTAAACAACGAGCACGAATGTACTAGCATACTCATCTATGAGGGGAAGATGGGCATGTACAGTGCAAGGCACAGTTAATAACTTCAATAACCTGTGTTGAACCCCATATCTAATTTAAATGAGATAGTTTGGTGAGACATAACCAATGACTATTTAAGTAAATATCAGGTTTTGGTTTACATCACAGCCTTATGCTAGTTGGTGTGAGTTTAACTTCAAACTGAAATTTTCTATAAAAAAGAGAGAAAGAAACAAGCCAACCATGATGTTACAGAACCTCCAAAAATATAAAGCACTGCCTAGCTGACTAGCTGACTGATGAATTAATATATCAGTTAAATTAAGTGGGAAAAAATAAGAAAAACAACTTACAGACGCAGTTTAGACAGCCATTCATAGGTTGAGTGGCGACCTCTTGTGGTGATAGTGGGATAAGACCCTGGTGATCAAGACACTAATTCACTGTCTTAATTATAGATGCAAGCATAGAGATCTATCACCATGACAACGAAAAGCTAAGAAAAATCTTAAAGCACTAGGATATGGTAATCATCTCCCAAAAAAAAAAAAAAAAAAAAAAAAAAAAATGTTGAGGGGTGGGGTAACATTATTACATACATGGTTGAAAGAGTATGAAATGAATTAATTAAAGATGGCTAAGAGTCATTTGGTGGAATTAATTTGTCAGTTCATTTGAAAACATAGAGGTAGGAATACACAGCAAATTACACTAAGGAAAATCAAACCAATGCATGTTCCTGTTATGAATACTTAAAGTGCCCCATTTTGTTTTGTTTTTTCGAATATTGTAATATAGCTTTTTGTGAATGCAAACGTTCTGCAAAGTTGTAAAGTCGAAAGTGCACAATAAATAAAGTTATTGTCTCCCAAAACAAAGAATCGACTCTGAACTGCAAACGAGTCGTCTGTAATTCGAATCTCACTGTGTGACGGTTCTACGTCACTAGAAAATACATTTGCATAATGCCAGCCTATGTTGTGCATTGTCCACCCGCGAACAACTTGACCAGCCCTCAAAGTGTTCAAAGTGGGTTTCGCAAAATGCTTGCACTTGAAAGATTTATTTTTGGACCAGCTTGCTGCTCAGAATCACAACCTGTATGAATAATTATTGATGTAGTTTCTGGCTAACTCACGTTATTAATGTCTTACTGTGTCTATTAATGCCAATTGTCTGATGTTCTTACTACTTTGAGTAAAGATAAAGAATGGAGCAAGATTTGTTCTACATACTTTAATGTTACATCAGTCGTTCGCGTTAGTGCTGGGCTAATGTATGCGCTGTTATTGATACAGTTCCCTCATGTGTGCCACAATAAATTAGAAATATACACATGGCTCTGTTGATGGACGTACCCTTGTTAATGCTGATGGTGAGGAATCACAGCTACAACATCTCATAATGTACCTCACAATGAGTAGCGTATCACTGAAAAACATCCTGCTCAAGTCATCCTTGCGATGGAGGTTCGGGTTGAATAACTAGTTCTTCCAATGTTTCATCATCAGACTCACACTTGGATTGATATGGTAAAATCAATGTCATCGTTACTGTCTTTACAGTGTGTACAATCACTGAGCTTTAGGAAGCCTCCGGACGGAGCTGAAGTTCAGTTATGGTAATGGGGGTTTAGCGTCCGAAACAGTTGTGTGGACCAATCACAACAGACTGAGCCATCTGACCAATCAGAGCACAGTAGGCTCGTGGAAAGGAGGGATTTAGAGAGACTGATTCATCCATCGAGTCGTTTGAGAATCATTGAACATTGTGGTGATGTGCAATGTATATTATGAGAAAATGAAAGTGTATTTTGACCTTTGATGTAAACCTGCTGTAGGAGACCTCCTACACTTAAATAGCATAATAGGGGCACTTTAATATACCTTTATAACAATGCAATCAATAGAATTACATCTTATAACTGTCACCATCTAATACTGCCCAAGATTGCCTTGAGGTTGTGTAAGCATTTAAATTAAACGTGAACGCATTTGGGTGCCAATTTCCCAGAATACACCAGAGAGGTAAAGAGATACAGTTTAACCCTTTTCCTAAAGCTCCCCACTCCAATTTGTTCCAAAGTTTTCAGGTCAAACAAGGTCATACACGCACTCCTAAGCCAGCAATTTGCTCTCCTGCTCTTCCATTCACATTGATCACCGAGCCAGTAAATAAGCTCATGGCTTGGGGTGTGATTAACATCAGTTTAAAACTGAATTACTTTCCTTAGTATATTAGTTTCATTAGTATATGATGGATACTTTCAGTTATATGATGGATAGATGCACTATGAACTTCAAAACGACATAACCATTTACTGCCATTATAAAGCTTTGAAGAGCCAGGACATTTTTAATATTACTTTTGGGTGAACTAACCCTTTAAGAAACATTTCTTATTATTAGAAGTTGAAAGTTGTGCTGCTTAATATTTTGAGGAAATTGTCAAACTTTTTTCAGGATTCTTTGATGAATAGAAAGTTCAAAACAACAGCATTCATTTGTTGAAACAATGGAAATGCCTTTACTATCACTTTCAATCAATTTAACGTGTCCTTGCTAAATAAAAGTATTAATTTGATCCCAATCTTTTATCATATTGTTCGTTTTATCATATTAATAAAAATAAAAAATATGCTAGAAATATTTTGTTGGATATTTTTTCATCACAAAACTTCTGTAAATGTAAATCCCAAACAATCATGACTTTGAAAACAATCACACCATAATCGCATTACTAGAGTTGGGAAAAGTAAAAAAAAAAAAAAAAAATATATATATATATATATATATATATATATATATATATATATATATATATATATATATATATATATATATATATATAATTATTGCAGGTTTGTGTGATATTCTGAGTTTGCATTTCAACTGTTTTTGTGCAAATAAGAGGAGTAAAAGCATGCTCATATTTAGTCTAGAACAACAATAACCTATACTATAATGTTTGCAATTTCTCACTCCTCAAACTGATGCTTCCTCGTTTCCTTACTCCTGTCCTCCAGCCTGTGACCTGGAAACCAATCAAAGTTAGCCATCTTGAAGGACATCTCAATTCTCTAATTGCACTGTGAGGAGGCGAGGAGCGAGGAAGCTTCCAGAGGAGCTATGAGCGAGGATGCACAGGTGTATCCTATGCAGAAGTCTTTCTTGTAGAGAAACCTAACACACGTATAAATTCTCACCCTTCACAGTTGTCACAATCATTTTAATCTATGCTTTACCTTTGCAGTTTAAATAAACCATATATCTCACATATTTTAACAGGGCATATTGCTTTATTATTATTATTTATGAATTTCTTAAATAACCAAACTTCAACAACTTAAGGGCAGATCCCTTGAGCGCAGCTGATGATGCTTTAAAGTGACTCTCGAGTGATCAAGAATAATCCAATATACAAATAAGTTTTCTTTTGATTCCTCCATCCTCAATTAATTTCCTTGCAGTCTTCCCTCGGGATGGAGCTGAGATGCGAGGAAAGGAAACGAGGATGCCCAAATAAGAAATGAGAAACACCCACTTTTTTCTACATGGGGAAAGGAGAGCTGTCAGTCAACCATTGGGAAAACAAAGTACCTTGTGTTACTTTTTTGAAAAGGTAACTCAGATATTTTGATGTAAATTTAAAAGTAATGTGTTACTTTACAAGTAATCTGATTACGTAACTGTTACTTGTAATGTGACAGCGCATTACTGATCAGTTTGTAGTTTTCAACACATTGCTGATACTTTCAAGACTATCACAGGCCATTTTTGCAAATTCAACAAATCTTGATTGATGTTTATCAGACAACCAAACCGATTATGCCTGTAAGACATAAAATGGTAACACTCTATTTTGATGGTCCTTTTTGAACATTCTGTTGACTATAAGTAACTTTGCAACTACATGTCAACTTATTGTAACCCCTACCTGTCTACTAATACTCTACTAACACCAGCTCTAATGAGAGTTAGTAGACATGTAGGTTTACATTACTTATAGTCAACAGAATGTGTTAGGGACCATCAAAATAAAGTGAAACCCAAAAAATCAATAAGCTCAATGAATTTAAGATTTTCAGTAGCAATGCAGCACTGGCCCAAAAGAGGCATCAAGAGCCCTAACAACAACACTAATCTGTGGCAACAGCACTGTAATACATGGTCTCTTGTGGCTTATTGCTTTATTTTTCACAATCACCTAACTTCACTTACACTTTACTTTACAAATCTGATTTAAAATCTGATAGGTCTGCTCCTTTCACAATTCAAATTAGTTCTTGCATTGTTGTACCAGTGGCACAGATATTAAAACCAATCAACTGAATCAAGCTTTGAATGAGCCTTATTAAATGACAAAAATCAAGAAGCAGCGAGAGTTGCTTACATTTTTGCACAAACTCGGCTCAACAGGCCTGGTGCCATCCCCATGCTAATGAGTCACGCTCTGCCATGCTGAGTTTTCTTGCTAAACTTCCTAGCTCCTTCTGTCCCGAATCTGATCAGCTAAATGGAGAAGGAGGGGGAGGCTTATCCGAACCACAGGATGTGACACAGGCTCTGCCCCCTTCCCATTTGCTCAATGAATGTTACAAACGGGGAGTGCAGTGCTTCTCTAATGACCATTATTAGCTTGTTTAGCAGATTGATTGGTACCAAGTATGAGTGGCTGCTCGGCCCACTGCCGAGTGTTTGCGGCAAAAACAACAATGTCACAGCGACTTTGGAGCGAAGTTGATTGGGAATGGAAAGTCCTTGAACCTCAGTTCAATCTTCAATCAATCACTCCCATCCGAGTCCTAAACGTGACCATTAAGAGAAACATGACACTGGAGCAGCGGCTTCTACCAGCATCCCCCTGAGAGAGACCACAGACAGAGTGACACAAGAGTATTTCCTCTCTCCAGCAGACACAAAGACACAACCGTTTTTGACCTTTTACACGCCCCAAGCACCAATCAATTGACCTTTCTCAGCGCACTAGACATACACAAGATAAATGCAAAGCTCTAAAATTCCTATTGAGACAAGTATAGAACAGAGATATCAGTTTCAATCGTCAATCTGTCTTTGCTTCAGTGATTACACTCTTACCATTATGTCTAGATACCATTTATGCTGTAAATACTGTGATAATCAGAAATAGACCTACCAGTGCAAATGGACAGATAACATGCACTCATATATTGTCATTGGTCTTTTACAAGGGTGAGAATATAATACTGTAACAGACAAAAGCATATCATGTGAATGTCAGAGTCAATTCCATCCCTGTTCAGGATCAGTGAGCCACAGAGCAAAGATCAATATTCAGTATTTAGAGGACTCATCATTGTATAGTGTCCAGACATGAAAAAAAAAATCAATGTTGAAGCTTTTATTTAGACGTTGTTTCTTAGGCTGAGATGATCAAAATAGCTCTTGATGTGTTTTTTTCATTTGTCTATAACATTCCTTGCGGTGACAGGATTATGAAACACATTTTTCCCCATGGTAAATCCCAAATAAAGTATATATCTATAGCATATTTAATGCTATAGCTAAAGGTACACATATATAACCTTCATCAATCCTTCTTCCAAAACGTGCTCACTAACGCCTATTATAATATTTTAGATCTGGTGGAATGGTTTGTTTAAGGATTTGTTGGAGGTTGACGTCAACTCAACACCAGATTGACATCAACCTCCAACGTTGGACGGACGTTGCATTACATTCATATTGAAACTGGCCATTATCTCATTTGTCATCAGCCTGTGGATATAAAAGGAAAAGGATTTAAATTGAGCTTGAAATTATTTATTGAATTTCAATCACCTTTGCATATGCAGTGTTTCCCCTACCATTGTTTTGGGGGTGCAGCCCCCCTGAAAGAATGACAAAAATTATTTGTCATTAAGGTCGACTGCCCAATGGCCTGGGGCCAGCGTGAAAGACACTCGTGCCAGTTGCTGTAACTGTTACTTGCCCACTTGGGTCAGTGCTGCATCTTCATGGAAGGTGATAATTTGCACACTTTCAAGCCTTGCCAATTTAAATATTCAAGCGCTCATAGACGAGAAAGTGTTTCTCAGTTTAATACTCGCGAAGCACAGCAACACACATCCTAAACTCGCCCACGCATCTTACAGCGAGCAAATATTCACATAAAATTGTCAAAATGTCGGTCTTGTCGAGTATCATCATAAATATAGTCGGTTATGTCTTAAGTGGATGTAAACATGAAATTTGCCAGTCAACGCCAGCGTTTTTATAAAATATCAGTGTCTAATGATGTTAGAGTTTCATGTTGTGTGGATGTTAACATTATGAGGTTTAGCAGACGTTGGGTTTTGGCCATCATACCTCATGACTAAATGTCAGTATTTGACATCAGTATGACGTTGGCTTGAGACGTAGGCTCAACGTTGTATTTTGGTTACTTTACAACACAACCTAATACTAACAAAAGATCAAAGTCTAACGATGTTAGAATTTGACGTTGTGTGGACGTTACCATTATGACGTTGTGTGGACTTTGGGTTTTGGCCGTCATACCTCATGACTAAATGTCAGTATTTGACATCAATATGACATTGGCTTGAGACGTTGGCTTAACGTTGGATTTTGGTTAGTTAATTCCACAACCTAAAACTAAAACATCAACATCTAATGATGTTAGAATTTGACGTTGTGTAGACATTACCATTATGATGTTAAGGAGACATTGGGTTTTGGCCATCATACCTCATGACTAAATGTCAGTATTTGACGTCAATACGACGTTGGCTTGAGACGAGCCAACGTCTCTATTGGATTTTGGTTAGTTAATACCACAACCTAAAACCAACAAAAGATTAATATCTAATGATGTTAGAATTTGACATTGTGTGGACGTTACCATTACGACGCTAAGAAGACATTGGGTTTTGGCCATCATACCTCATGACTAAATGTCAGTATTTGACATCAATATGACGTTGGCTTGAGACGTTGGCTCAACGTTGTATTTTGGTTACTTTACAACACAACTTAATACTAACAAAAGATCAGCATCTAATGATGTTAGAATTTGACGTTGTGTGGACGTTACCATTACGACGCTAAGGAGACATTGGGTTTTGGCCATCATACCTCATGACTAAATGTCAGTATTTGACATCAATATGACATTGGCTTGAGACGTTGGCTTAACGTTGGATTTTGGTTAGTTAATTCCACAACCTAAAACTAAAATATCAACATCTAATGATGTTAGAATTTGACATTGTGTGGACGTTACCATTATGACGTTTAGTCATGAGATATGATGACCAAAACAACGTCCATACAATGTCAGTATTTGACATCAATATGACATTGGTTTGAGAGGTTGGCTCCACATTGGATTTTGGTTAGTTAATACCACAACCTAAAACCAACAAAAGATCAACGTCTAATGATGTTAACAACTAAATATCAATGTCAGCTGATGTTGGTATTGGACGTCAATTTAACGTTGGCATTAGATGTTGAGTTGACGTTGTATTTTGGTTAGTTAACAACACAACCTAAAACCAACGAAATATAAACATCTAATAATGTTAGAATTCGATGTTGTGTGGACGTTACAATTATGGCGTTTCCATGTTTTTTCATTGATTGTTTAATTAATTGCACCTGTCATTCATAGTTTCCCTGTGTATTTAAACCCTGTGTTTTGGTCAGTTCATTTGTCTGCTCATATTGCTTAATACTCAGTTGTGCTGGTCCTGGTTTCTGGAAGTGTTTTGTTTTGTATGTTACGGGGTTAGTTCACCCAAAAATGAAAATTCTATCATTAATTACTCACCCTCATGTTGTTCCAAACCCGTAAGACCTGCGTCCATCTTCAGAACACAAATGAAGATCTTTTTAATGAAATCCGACCCCTCCATAGACAGCTATTTCATTATAAAAATAGTCCAGTGCTTGAACCTTAATTTTATGAAGTGACGAGAATACTTTTTGTGTGCAAAAAACAAACAAAAATAACAACGTTATTCAACATTTCTTCTAGTCTGTGTCAGACTCTTATGCTGTTGATGTAGCACAACATGAGGGTGAGCAATTAATGACAGAATTCTCATTTTTGAGTGAACTAACCCTTTAAAGTTCAATCAACCGTTACTGTCTGCGATTAGCTAGATCCTACCTCTCAGCTCTTCACTGCAACCGACAATGACAGATCATTGGTCAAGAATCCTCGGTCCTCCTTTTCTGCTACATTTAGACTTCTTTCTGAGGACATCACCTGTCTCCACTCTCACTGGCTGTCTCCTTACTAGAGCAGAGATCCTGAAAGTGAACAAAGACTTGTAATTTTGAAAGTCATAGTATAATGGTTGGGATAAAGCTTCCTGCTTTTGAAGCAAAGAGAAAGAAGATGACTCTAAGTTGCGGCCA
Organism: Paracanthobrama guichenoti; assembly: GCA_018749465.1. NCBI lineage: Eukaryota > Metazoa > Chordata > Actinopteri > Cypriniformes > Gobionidae > Paracanthobrama > Paracanthobrama guichenoti. The sequence goes on from JAGHMJ010000663.1 coordinate 43,782, forward strand.
GATGACAAAGTACCATATTCAAAGGGAAGGGGATTCATGGTGTCAAAAGGAGCAAAGAGGGCCCTCATTGCATAGCAAACCCATCTGTCTGTCAGTCTCATCGACTTTCAAAAGACATGGACATCAAAGGCCAACAGCATCTGTAAAAACTCATGGCACACATCGCATCCCTCCAAAATACACAATAACACATTGAGTGTGTTTTCATGCATGGCTTCATACAATTATGCTTAAAGGGATAGTTCACCCAAAAATGAAATTTCTGTCATTAATTACATGTCGTTCCAAACCGGTAAGACTTTCATTCATCTTCTGAACACAAATAAGAAATCCGAGAGCTTTCTGACTCCCAGCTATGCTAATATCACTTTCAAGGCCCAGAAAGATAGTAAGGACATTGTTAAAATAGTCCATGTGACTAGAGTGGTTCAACCTTAATGTTAAGAAAGCACAAGAATACTTTTTGTTTTAAAAAAAACAAACAAAAATAACAACTTTATTCAACAATTTCTTCTCCTCCATGTCAGTCTCCGTCGCTGTTCACGTTGTAAATGTAAACACAGTGCACCGCTTCCGGGTTCTACGACTGTCTCAGTATTGGCTGGATCCGGCATCAGCATCACACGCATGCTTTGTGATGCTCACAAGACTGCGCATCAGAGACTGACACGGATTTGTTGAATAAAGTTGTTTTTATTCAACAATAAAAATCATGTGTTTTACTGACCCTCATTTGCAAAGCAGCCAAGTGTACATTGATTCACACAAACATTTGTTAACCACATATTTATAAGTCTACAGTTTACTCACTGCACAGTCTACTTCAATTATTTTATTCCACTTCTTATTCTTATTTTTTTACTTTTTTTCTTCTACTTGACTTGATTATTTATAATTCTACAGATGTAGATATATATATATAGACAGTACTTTTTTATCCTATTTCTATATAATTTCCTCCTTGTGTTTTTAACTGTGAATTTGCACTGTCCATGGAGCGGACCTGTTTACATTTCACTGCCGGTTGTATATTCTGTATATAACTGTGTATGTGACAAATAAAACTCTTGAATCTTGAATCTTGAACAAACATGTTCTGAAAACATTCAGTAAATGTGATGGAAAGACCTAAATAGGACCAAAAAATAACATTCTAGGTCGGTCCCCTAAAGGTCCTGCAAACGTTATGGGAATGTAGTGTAGACCACTGCACTGAACAAGATATGTTGAAGCGTAGTCCCGAATTAAACATCCCCATCTGACTAACAGGGAACCATATGGGAACCTTCTGTTAACATCCCAAATATCCTCTTTGTAACTTTGCTGTGTGACCATAGAATAACCAAAATGGAACGTCCCCCTAAAGTCATATCGGGAATGTTATTATATGACAAAACAGAGGTCCATGTGGGAACGTTCTGTTAACGTCCTAAATGTCCTCTTTGTAATGTTGCTAATGTGACCATAGAATAACTAAAATGGAACGTCCCCCTAAAAGTCATACAAGGAACTTTGAACTGCAGCACATTCATAACCAAAAGAGGATGTTTTAGGAACATCCCTAATGTTCTGTAAAGGTTCTGGATTTTCGTCACCTTGTCCTAACTACACGTGACACGACAAAAGGTATCTTTGTTAATTAGACAAGGGACAAGGGCTGAATCCGAAATCGCCCCCCTAAACCCTCAATCACTATTCCCTACTTTAGTCCACTAATACAGTTCACTTGAAGGAGTGAATGAAAACAAGTGAGCAAATTCGGACAGCCGCTGTGTGTACATCAGCTGTACACTCGTTATTGCAGTGCAATGTGGGATAGAATGAGTGCACTCAATAATGTCCACTATGGTTTCGGACACCACTAAAAATGGCTGTCGCATCGAGTCTAGTTAGGACACGGTGTGAACTTTTAGGGGATATTGCGCAAGGTTGCGAGAACATCTCCTACTATGTGGGTATGTACAGACAAACATCACATCACCAGTTACATGACACTATCTATATATTTTGTGAAACACTATCTGCTGAGGATTGAGTTGCTTAGTGTCAGTTTATAAAAGTGCATTTTACTTTATAAAAGTGCATTTGAACATCCAAGAGGAAGAAAGTCCCGCTCTTTTGGATACAAGATCTGGTGAATATACAGAAACTAGCATGAAAACTCTATCTATGAAAAAGCTTTACTGCTATTTCGCAGAATTTCGAAGTCTGTTTTATTTGTCATGTTCTTCAGAAGGAAAGGCTGGTTAAATAATTGACTAGTAAAGGGTGTGCAAAGCTCTTGAGTTAAGAACACTCTGTTCCACTCCTCTTGTCAGTAAATAAGGGCTTAATTGGTTTATTTGTTAGCCCCTCACAAACATCCATAAGTGAGATGCACACAAAAGTGAGAAACAAATAAATGAATATCCCATTTGTTCAGTTATTAGAATACAACAGCATATGAATTTGCAAATGCATGGAATTTATACACATTATGCTTAATGCCAAACAAATCATATATTACCGTTAACTAGGCTCTCATGAGTATGTGTCAAAATCAAAACCCTTCTTTTAACAGGTGATGATCCGTATGTTGCAACGGTGCATCCCTAAAGAGAAAAGATAAATTATGACTTTTGGAGACAATAACATTGAAAAATAGCTTGTCTGTGCAGAGACCCTCAACCCTTGAGCTAACATTATCATAAATGCCTGGCTCTGAATGCTACATAATGAGATAAATATAGAATAATGAGTCTTTAACAGTCACTATTGAACATGTTGCCAGAAAAGATGGCATCACCTCTAAAATACAGAATCCTTTCTCAGTTCGACACGAGAGTCTGACTTTCATGGTCTAAGCTCTTCAGATTGAATTTGTGGGAACGAAATGAAACACCTATCCCCGATGCATTAAAATATCATCGAGACGAACTATGATGGTTCAAGAGGCATCCACTCAAAGTTAATTGAGGAACTGAGTGACATTTACCTGTGCGTCATGCGGTGATCAAATGAGACATGAAAAGCTAAAGAATTTGCTATTATTACAGCCTTAGACAGGGCACAAAGGCAGGACAATAATTAAGGTTCTTTCAGCTTGGCATGAGGCACTTTTTACCTCATGTCTATTGTATAAAAGAGAACTAATTCAGCCGAAGATTCATGTTAGTCTGCTGTTACAGCGCCTGTAACACAGAAGCGAAGCAGTGCCATGACTTCTGTTTTCTCCATCCCTGCTCAATCACATTAGCTGGCAGTGAATAGTTGGGTAGTGTCAGCCTTTCATGTTACGTTATTGAACAGACGCTCCCTGCTCAAAGCAATCTGATGTGTCTTATCAGATTGGCTCTAGGATGATGCCCGTGTAAATCAAATGGTCGTCGTCCACAATCGTCACATTCTTTCACTTGGCATGTCTAATAGATGACGAAAGATGTGCGTTCGTGAGCTAGACAAGACTTATCGTGCCTCTACTATCATTATTTTAAAGGGGACCTATTATGCCCCTTTTTACAAGATGTAATATAAGTCTTAGGTGTCCCCAGAATGTGCCTGTGAAGTTTCAGCTCAAAATATCCCATAGATCATTTATTATACAATTTTTTAATGTAAGGAAAAACATGCTGTTTTCATGCATGTATCTTTAAATGCAAATGAGCTGCTGTTTCCAACCCATTCCAGAAGACGGCGGAGCCTTTACAACTTGTGCCTCCAATAAAATACACTATATTGTCAAAAGTTTTGGGACACCTGCCTTTAGATGCACATGGGTTTAATATGGAGTTGGCCCACCCTGTCACGTCTGACTAATGAAAACTGAGGTGAGGACTCATGCGCAGAGGAAAGTGATATTTATTAGCAAAAATGAAACATAAACACAAAACAAAAACCCACGATGGGGCAACACATAATCAAAATAACATCTAGAAATACAAAACATACCAAAATGGAAATCACAGGGGAAACCGGGAGACGTAGACATGACAACAATCCGACACAGACTACAAACACAAAGGGACTTATAAAAGGGACAAATCAGGCAGGTAATAAGGGAACACAGGTGGGACAAATAAAACCAATAAAGAGATAACAAGGGGAGTGGGATCTAGACAGAGACAGGAGCACATGGCCCAAAATAACAAAACACCACATGTGCTACACGAGACAGGACAGGCATGTGACACACCCTTTGCAGCTATAACAGCTTCAGCTCTTCTAGGAAAGCTTTCCATATGGTTTAGGAGTGTGTTTATGGGAATTTTTGACCATTCTTCTAGAAGCGCATTTGTGAGGTCAGGCACTGATGTTAGACGAGAAGACCTGGGTCGCAGTCTCTAATTCATCCCAAAGGTATTCTATCGGGTTGAGGTCAGGACTGTGCAGGCCAGTCAAGTTCCTCCACACCAAACTTGCTCATCCATGTCTTTATGGGCTTTGTGCACTGGTGTGCAGTTATATTGGAACAGGAAGGGGCCATTTCCAAACTGTTCCCACAAAGTTGGGAGCATGACATGGTCCAAAATGTCTTGGTATCCTGAAGCATTAGGAGTCCCTTTCACTGGAACTAAGGGGCCAAGCCCAACCCCTGAAAAACAACCCCACACCATAATCCCCCCTCCACCAAACTTTACACTTGGCACAATGCAGTCAGGCAAGTAGCGTTCTCCTGGCAACTGCCAAACCAGACAGAGAAGCTTTATTCGTCACTCCAGAGAACACATCTCCACTGCTCTATAGAGTCCACTGGCAGTGTGCTTTACACGGCAACCTGTCACGGTACCACGCTTGAATTCACTGAGCTCCTGAGAGCGTCCCATTCTTTCACAAATGTTTGTAGAAGCGTCTGCATGCCTAGGTGCTTGATTTTATACACCTGTGGACATGGAAGTGATTGGAAAACCAGAATTCAATGATTTGGAGGGGTGTCCCAATACCTTTGGCAATATAGTGTATCTGTTTGGTTTTGATTATCATCTCTGTTGCAATCAAGCTCACGTGACATTGCAGTTCTTCATCATCATGAATGTTTATTATCTCATGCGTTTTAAACTCATATTAGTCTAAACTTCTGATATATGGTTTTCTAAACGCACACTCCCGAAGCACATGCACAGAAAGCTGGATGTCAGACGGAGCTCTCCCATGAGTATTAAACTAAGTTCTCGTTCACATCTTATTGTGCTTAAACTGTCAAATACACACAAAATACACATAAACACAGTTGGTTATGCCTGTGAACGTAAACAACAAGTAAAGAAATCTCATGTGTATATTAGATCTGTGTATTAAAGTGAAAGCAGTGTAATATACAGTACCTACTGCTATATATGCGGTCAAATAAAAGAAAAACAGAAAATCACTCACTGCTCTTGATTGAATAACTTTAATAAGAATATATTTCTTACTTGAATGCTGCTGTTAAATGCTCTGGCAAGGCGATAAACATGGCGGACTGTGTACAGCTCATTCAGGACAGGGTCTAGTTGTGGGCGGGGCCTAAGCATTTGTGACGTTACAAAAGCGACATTCTGCAAACAGCTTGATTCATGACTTATTTATGATTTATGGGGATTAAAAAAAGAGTGGGTGGATTTTTACCATTATAGGGTTGTTGAGTGTGTACACACACTGCCCGATACAAATTCATGTTTAAACACTATGTAAAAGTGAATTTTGCCTTTAACAATCTTTAATTTTAATAGCTACCTAGATCATAGCGATAAATGAAATATGCTACCTTGAAATGGACCGAAATTATTCTTTATTCTTTGTCTCGTGGTTAAAGTGTAAAAGGCCTTTGCATTGTTTGGCATTCACTTTTTAGTAAAAAAACCCCCAGGCATTTCTGAGATGCTTCATAAAAGATAGGCTCTATTAGTAGCGATTGAGGGAAAATACAGTCATTATCACCATGGCAATGAAGTTATAAACCAGGCTGCTCTATGTTCATCCCTATTTATAAACTGGCATCTTCCTTTACCTCACACAGTCCCTTTGGGCATTTGCACAACAACTATGGTTAATGTGCTTTAGGACAAATTTTAATTGTAAAGTTGTGCAGGATTTAAATTTCATTGTCGCAAGAACAATACATTTCGGTGCTATCAGTGTTGAAGTGTTATTTTTCGCAAAAAACAACAAAGAACAAACACATAAGCAACCCCATTAATGTTTTCAGCACCAATATTTTCATAGCTATTCTGCCTTGCCAGACTATTTGATTAGCATCCATGTTCAGATGGAGTTCTTACTGATGCTGGAACAAGATAAGCCAAATAAATTCACCAGATGAGGCTAAAGCCTTTAAAATGGACTAGTCTTGCTTAGCATCATGAGTAAGAATGAATCACTTAACTGACCTGATACAGTTTATTTGTTTACTAATTGATTTGAAATGTCTCCTCTGGAAGAAGTTGCACAATGTCCTCAAACACAGAATGTACAGATAATTCTACCTGCAGTGGATGTGATTCCCAAACACATTGTTAATGAGTTTCATGGCAAGAGTAAATGATGAGAGAACAGAACACACTTATTTGGTCATCTGCATGATTCATCTAAATTCATGATACTAGACAAATAATCATAAATGTGCTGAATGTGAGCTGTTAATTCTTGTGTGAAAGAGTCATATTTAATTTCTGACCATAAAAACGTTTTTAATTGAGTGTTCATTGGAGTGGTCCAAGACCCTAGGACTTTCGTCGCACTTGAATCACGAATACACACTCACAAAAAAGACTGGATTCAAGGAGTTTTGTGGTTGAAATTTAAAAAAGTAATAAATCCTTCCCTCGCGGGTCAATTTGACCCCCATAGGAATGAATGGAATGTGAGGAATGCTTCAGTACTCATAGAAAAACCTAAACATGCTCAAAATTTAAACTAAAAGAGCTAAAACTTTACTTTACATTATTTTATAATGACTACATGTGTATCTGAAAGCATGCTGAAGAAAAACTGACTTTAGGACCCAGCGGAACAGCTCATTTGCTCCATATAGAGCTATGCCTTATAGCTCTATATGGAGCAAATGAGCTGTTCCGCTGGGTCCTAAAGTGTCTAGTCATCTAGTGGCAAGAGTCATGAAATATCATGTTATATTATTTTTAGTTTTCCACAAGAGGTCGGCAAAGACACCCAATGTAAAATATTTTGAGCTAAATTAAAATGATTATGCACAGGGTTGCCAGGTTTTCACGACAAAACCAGCTCAATTGCTACTCAAAACTAGCCCAATTGAGTTTCAGGAGTAGTAAAATCTGTATTTTTTGGCTGGGTTCCCCTGCTAAAATTCGCTTTCCCGAGGCTAAATATCACATTATAGCAGTCGCTTCAACCCGTGGACATGAAAAACAGCCCGCAGCAACAGTTAAAGTAGCCCAATTCCGCAGGAAAAAATAAACACTGATTATGTATGAAATAGTGAGTTTTTTATTTACCTTCAAATCTAATAATTTAAAGGTAAATACTTTTAAAAAATAACACAAAAAAATGCATGAATAAATATTATTAAAAAAAAAAATTGAATAAGGTTTCTGGGCAAATTTTATAAGTATAAAATTATAATTTTAAGATCCTTATTTTATAATATAAAGTATTTAGGACTGAGGGATATCTCAGTTGTGTGGGAACAGGTCTAAAAGAATGTTTTCTGTTTTTATAGAATTTGACAGCGTTTTCAAGTAACAACAACATTTGCATTACAAATTTGTCAAAGCTAACCAATTAGCAATAGTATGATGCTTGAGTGATCGCTGTTAGGGATAGTATTGGATGGTAGCCTACATAACAAATGCTGCTATGACAAATATAATGTATTTAATTGTGGTAGTTGTGCCAAACGACTCTTTTACTGCAACAGATTATGATTCAGAAATTACAGACACAAATTTAAAACACTGCAGTACAAACAACCGTAATGAAATAACCCTTCACGATAGATACAGTGAACTCTGTCATAGAGCTACACATGGCAATTTATCTGTTCAATAAAATACCTTACCTGTTGAGTAATTAAAACGCCATTTCAGCATCGCAATTACATTTAAGCTAAACTAAAGTATGTGTATCAATACTGCCCCATGCTGGTCTTTTACCTCGTGCATGTGTGGGGTAAAAGGCCCCCCTCGCCACCTCATACATTTATACGATTTTTAAATGAAATAAATCACTTTTATTTATTTCCACACAAAATCTGTTGCTCCATAAATGTTCAATATAAACATATCTATAGGGATAGTGAAAATCTATTTTTTTTTTTCTCAAGGTGTGACTTTAGCCCCTTTGTACCCTATATTATACACTATTACGCTAATAATTCTCAAAATAATGAATATATCAGTTAAGCGCGATCTGCTGTGACTTCACAATCAAGTTCACAATCACAATCCTACAATTGTGGGATGTAGACTAGAGCTGCTTGAAGTGTACATCAGAGTAGACTCGCTCCCTCGGTCAAAATCGAGGGGACGAAGGCCAATCCACATAAACTTCCCTCGCCCACTTGACAAAGTGCACTCACTTGAAAATGGTGGCAGGGATTGGGAAGTGCTTAGGGAAGTTCACGAGTGTGTGTCTAAAAGAGAAGTGGAACGCATCCCATGAGACCGTAAGGTGTCCCATTTGTCATTTTAGGTCTCAGAGGGGTGCTTGCGGGCACCCCTTTGCGGTCTTTTGCAGAACACACACTGTCCTGACAGTCAAAGCGGCGCGAAAATGTGGACTCGTAGGAAGACTGCAAGTGTTTAGGGTGCCATTTGGGACAGGGCCTTAAGCAGCCAGAGCAATTTTTCTCTATTTACAGATATGACGAGACATACATGGGCAACTGACGTATGTATGCAATGTCCCACAAAAACCATCCTGCGCAGTCTAAAATATAAACAGCTATAACAGGCTATATATATATATATATATATATATATATATATATATATATATATATATATATATATATATTATTATTTATTTATTTTTTTTTGAACAAAAAAATTACCTATAATAGCTCCAGTATTTTTATATTATTTTTTATTGATTAAATAAATGCAGCCTTGGTGAGCAGAAGAGACTTTCAAAAACATTACACAATCTTACAGATGCCAAACTTTTGGATGGTAGTGTATGCACACTGACTCACTGTGCCTATGTGGATGCCATCATCCATCGTTACTTCACTGCCTTTTCTCTCTTTTTTAAATAAGAGGGCCAGTTCACTACTTGGACGACGCGGCTTAAAGAGAGCAGCCAAACCCACAGCATCAGGGAAAGCAGCAGGAGTCACTCGGGAACTCAGCATGGAGACTTTATTTATTTAGGCCACTCTTCCTCCATCTGGGGCTCCTGCTAAAGGTGTTACAGAAACAGCACATCTGCCTAGCACCACAGCACCAGCCGAACCAGTGGATGTAAGCACACTGTCAGCAAAGGACTAGGATAATGAGGATATGAGAAAGATATGGTAATACGTCTTCAAGTGCTACCTGATGATGACAGGGGGGGATTACAAATCTGTGACATTTTCCGTTTGTGACATGCCATGAAGCAGACATTTTCATAAAGATATCATTCATTATTATTTCTTGGTATTGGATCTTAAATATTATTCTTCAGACCAGTTGTCTACATCAATCCACAAGATATTAAAGGAATAGTTTACTGATAAATGAAAATTCTGTCTTTACTCACACTCACGTCATTTGATATGCTGTTGTTTTTTTCTCTGAAAACAAAAGTATACATTTTACAATCATTACACAGCTCTTGACATATAATGACAGTTAACAGTGACCATGTCTGTGAAGAAAAAATTAAAAGTGGACCGTGCGGCTTATGCATGATATTCTGAAGCCATTCTTATGGTTTATAGCAGGAACAGACCAGAATTTTCACCATTATTCACAGGTCTTGCCAGATACGCTTGCAATCTGATCAAAATACAGTACAAAAGTAATAATGCGAAACACTTTATTTTAGCGTCCCTGTTACACATTTTACACGTAGTTACTAAAGTAACAACAGTCAATTATGCATAGTTACATGCAACTGACTCTAAACCAAACCTAACAAGGACACCTTAAAATAAAGTTTAACCCTTTATAGTGTCCCTTTTACATCTTATATGTACTAGTACTTACAGTATGCAAAATTACAAGCAAAATCTCCAGTCTTCAGTGTCACATAATCCATCAGAAATCATTGTAATATGCTGATTTGTTGAAATTTTTTATTATTATCAATGTTAAGAACATTTGTGCTGCTTACTATTTCTGTGGAAACCATGGGGTATACACCGATCAGGCATAACATTATTCCTAATATTGTGTTGGTCCCCCTTTTGCTGCAAAACAGCCCTGAAGGTGTGCTGTGGTATCAGGCACCAACATGTTAGCAGCAGATCCTTTAAGTCCAACAAGTTGCGAGGTGGGGCCTCCATGGATCGGACTTGTTTGTTCAGCACATCCCACAGATGTGCAAATGGATTAAGATCTGGGGAATTTGGAGGCCAAGTCAACACCTCAAACTCGTTGTTGTGCTCCTCAAACCTTTCCTGAACTATTTTTGCTTTGTGCCAGGACGCATTATCCTGCTGAAAGAGGCCACAGCCACCAGGAAATGCTGTTTCCATGAAAGGGTGTACATGGTCTGCAACACGTGTCAAAGTAACATTGGTTACATCAACAACAAAGATGGCAGGACCCAAGGTTTCCCAGCAGAACATTGCCCAAAGCATCACACTGCCTCTGCTGGCTTGCCTTCTTCCCATAGTGCATCCTGGTGCCATGTGTTCCCCAGGTAAGCAACATACACACACTCAGCCACCCATGTGACATAAAAGAAAGCGTGATTCATCAGACCAGGCCACCTTCTTCCATTGCTCCGTGGTCTAGTTCTGATGCTCACATGCCCACTGTTGGTGCTTTTGGCGGTGGACAGGGGTCAGCATGGGCACCCTGGCTGGTCTGTGGCTATGCTGCCTCATACACAACAAACTGAGATGCACTGTGTATTCTGACACCTTTCTATCAGAACCAGCATTAATTTCTTGAGCAATTTGAGCTACAGTAGCTCGTCTGTTTGATCGGACCACACAGGCCAGCCTTCGCTCCCCACGTGTATCAATGAGCCTTGGATGTCCATGACCCTGTCGCCGGATCACCACTGTTCCTTCCTTGGAGTGCTTTTGATAGATACTGACCACTGCAGACCGGGAACACCCCACAAGAGCTGCAGTTTTGGAGATGCTCTGACCCGGTCGTCTAGACATCACAATTTGGCCCTTGTCAAACTCGCTCAAATCCTTACATTTATATTTATGCATTTGGCAGACGCTTTTATCCAAAGCGACTTACATTGCATTCAAGGTACACATTTTTACATTTTGTCAGTTCTTGCTTACCCTGGGAATCGAACCCATGACCTTGGCGTTGCTAGCGCCAAGCTCTTATTGTTTGAGCTACAGGAAAGATCCTTAAACTTGTCCACTTTTTCTGCTTCACATCACATCATATATACAGGTATATATTCAGAAATCTTTGATGAATAGAAAGTTAATAAAAAACTAGATTTTTTTGTAACAATGTAAAAGTCTTTACTGTTACTTTTGATTTAATGTGTCCCTTTGAATAAAAGTATTAATGTCTTATTAAAAAATAAAAATAGTACAAACTTTTGAACGGTATAGTCTACACGTCCTTAAGCTTTTGTTGATATGAACCATTTATTTAGTGTTCAAACATTGTTTGTGGATTTTTCAGGGCCATATTACAAGATATATTGCATTTAAACAGGAACAGCATTTTCAGATGCATTTTGTCACGTTACTATGCTGTTACTGTTCCTAACAGATTATGATCACTGTCTGAACAAATAGTTCATCCCCTGCTTTCCTCTACTCTCAAAACAGCTTTCATACAACTGGAACTGAAAGACTTTCAAAACATAATGTCCTCGTTGCACATTGAGGCATTCAGATTCACACAGAACACAGCAACCTGTCATGACCTCCTCCAGCATTAACCTGGTTTTCCCAGAAGGGTCTCCAACCAGGCCCAAACTTGCTTTGCTTCAGTTTTCTGCAATACTCATTGTATTCCATTTCTTCTCAGCCTCAGACGTCACTGACCGCTGGCTGAACGTCTGATAACGTAAACAAGAAACAAACTTAACGGAAGTTAAGTTGTCATCTGATTGGATTTCCGGGAGACATGTGTGTCACGTTCTTTAATGGTCCACCTGGAAACAAAGATGCTGTCAAGCCAAACCGCCTCGTGGAAGAAGAACGCCATTGTGTTTACAACTGGGACAATGAGTGCTTATTAGGATCAACTAAATGCTGGATTTTCAAAAGTATGTGAAGCATGTAAAATATGCGGCATACACTCTTTAAAATTACATTCTCACACACCTACATTTTGGCTAATGAAAGCTGCTACGGAGTCCAGACCTGCCGTCAGTCTGAAGGTTTGACTACACAAGACTAAATTCCATTAAACTAATTGCCATTACAGAGATGATCTAAATCCCTCCACTTCAGTTTGAGAAATCCCTCTTTTGCTTGTGGCCAACCTCATAAGGTTGTGGTATTTGCTGAATGGATTTACGTAAATTCCTTCAGGTGGTTCTCACTCGAATATCACAGATTTGGCTTCAAACATTAGTCTTCTGAAGCGTCAGAGCTTGCGAGCTGCCACTCAACTTCGAATCACACATAAAAAAGGTTTGCATCTTTTCCTCTTCAAACATTTAGTGGATGTTTTAATCACTGTGGAAAATTAATATTCCAAACATTCTTCTAGATCAGTGGTTTTCAAACCTGTCCTGGAGGCACCCCAGCCCTGCACATTTTGTATGTCTCCCTTATCAGACACACCAATTTAGTTCTTGCAGTCTCTACTAACAAGCTGATGAGTTGAATCAGGTGTGATAAATGAGGGAGACACAAAATGTACAGGGCTGGGGTGCCTCCAGGACAGGTTTGTAAACCACTGCTCTGGATAATACAATTAAATGGACACCTTTATTTGAATTGTGACCACGTCCATACTGTCTGTTCTGCTGTACACCTTATGTAGCATCTGAATAATCATGAATTAATTTGAGCAGCATTAATATTCATAGAGTTCATCCTTTAGTTAAGAGTTGAGAGGAAGCTGATGAGGTCATTGTCGTGAGTCTATGAGTTTGTGCGAGTATGTCATCCCTGGCTGTCAGGTGCAGTCATTCTATGTAATTAGATCTCAGGTAGACTCGGAGACAGACCCATAACTCCAAGGAAAGCCTGACGACATGCCAGAAATAGCACCCTTTGCTTATGACAAAAGAGGTGGGAAAAGACATCTATTGTCCATACCTACCATCCTCTCTTCAATTTTTCTTCTTCTCTCCCTTCCACTTCCTCTTCACAAGCAACACCTGTAACATCAAATATAGGACTCAAGCTGTGTTCTAATTCACAGGGTCCCTACATAGTGTTCACTGCTGCAACACTGTATCTATAGATGTTAACTTCAAGTTCATACCATATTCTTGTGTAAATAAATATAACTATAATATAAATTTGCTTATGGTTACATATAATACACCCATGTGTAAATGATCCGGATTACGTAATCAGATTACAAAAATGAAGTACTTGTAATTAGATTATATCATTTTTATATCCACAGTCTCTTAATCTTTATTATTTATATTAATAATATAAATATTTATAAATTCTAGAAATATTGGCAACATTTATTTTACAGTGTCATTGATACATACACTCACCTAAAGGATTATTAGAAACACCTGTTCAATTTCTCATTAATGCAATTATCTAATCAACCAATCACATGGCAGTTGCTTCAATGCATTTAGGGGTGTGGTCCTGGTCAAGACAATCTCCTGAACTCCAAACTGAATGACAGAATGGGAAAGAAAGGTGATTTAAGCAATTTTGAGCGTGGCATGGTTGTTGGTGCCAGACGGGCCGGTCTGAGTATTTCACAATCTGCTCAGTTACTGGGATTTTCACGCACAACCATTTCTAGGGTTTACAAAGAATGGTGTGAAAAGGGAAAAACATCCAGTATGCGGCAGTCCTGTGGGCGAAAATGCCTTGTTGATCTGCTAGAGGTCAGAGGACAATGGGCCGACTGATTCAAGCTGATAGAAGAGCAACTTTGACTGAAATAACCACTCGTTACAACAGCAGAAGACCCCACCGGGTACCACTCATCTCCACTAGAAATAGGAAAAAGAGGCTACAATTTGCACAAGCTCACCAAAATTGGACAGTTGAAGACTGGAAAAATGTTGCCTGGTCTGATGAGTCTCGATTTCTGTTGAGACATTCAGATGGTAGAGTCAGAATTTGGCAAACAGAATGAGAACATGGATCCATCATGCCTTGTTACCACTGTGCAGGCTGGTGGTGGTGGTGTAATGGTGTGGGGGATGTTTTCTTGGCACACTTTAGGCCCCTTAGTGCCAATTGAGCATTGTTTAAATGGCACGGCCTACCTGAGCATTGTTTCTGACCATGTCCATCCCTTTATGACCACCATGTACCCATTCTCTGATGGCTACTTCCAGCAGGATAATGCACCATGTCACAAAGCTCGAATCATTTAAAATTGGTTTCTTGAACATGACAATGAGTTCACTGTACTAAAATGGCCCCCACAGTCACCAGATCTCAACCCAATAGAGCATCTTTGGGATGTGGTGGAACGGGAGCTTTGTGCCCTGGATGTGCATCCCACAAATCTCCATCAACTGCAAGATGCTATCCTATCAATATGGGCCAACGTTTCTAAAGAATGCTTTCAGCACCTTGTTGAATCAGTGCCGCGTAGAATTAAGGCAGTTCTGAAGGCGAAAGGGGGTCAAACACAGTATTAGTATGGTGTTCCTAATAATCCTTTAGGTGAGTGTATGTTCCATGTACTTACTATAGTAATAAAAGTAAATTATGTATAATTACATGCAACTAACCCTAATCCTAACTCTATAGTAAGTACATGTATTTAATTAATATTACTCAGTACTTAAATATATAATTACGCTGTATCAATGATACCTTAAAATAAAGCATAACCGAAATATTCTATAGTTACACATTATTTAGTATCACTTTATTTTTACAGTGCCTTTGTTACACATGTAACATGTAGTTACTGTAGCAAATGATGCATAATTACATGCAACTAACCTTTAACCAAACCCTAATCCTAACCCTATAGTAAGAAGTTAATTAATATTACTCAGCACTTAAATGTATAATTACACTTTAACACGGACACCTTCAAATAAAGTGTAACCCTTTATTTTAAGGTGTTCGTGTTACAGTGTAATTATACATTAAGTAATGTAGTTATACTATTGGGTTAGGGTCTCGTTTAGGTTAATTGCATGTAATTATGAATAATTTTGCTACAGTAACTACATGTTACATGTGTAACAAAGGCACTGTAAAATAAAGTGTTACTTTATTTTCCTCTTTACTGCTCATGAAGTGGGCTATTTGATACAGGTGCACTTGTTCTTGATGCCGTCCTCAATGCTTACTTGTTCCCTGCCATCCTACACTGAACAAAAATTATATCATCAATAAGTTACAACACGTTTTTATGTTGCTTTAACTTGTCAAAATAAGTTATGCATATGTTCAACTTTTATACAAAGTTATACAAGATTAAACTAATTTTTTATGTCAGTTTAACATAATTTAAGTTAAACATTCAAGTTGATTGTACTTAACTTTATTCAAGGCAGACAGTTGTTTTGTTTTTTTACAGTGTATGCCAGCGTACACTTGTTCTCTGTATTATCTCTGTACCTGTGAAACAATCCATCTGTTCCTTCTATCTTGCATCTCATCTGATTTGAAAGACCGCAATGCAAGCAAAGTGGCAAATCAAGGGCCCTTACATTAAACATATCACCTCAGGATGAGTCATTATACATGCACTTGTAGCCATTAGGTCTCTCTCAGAAACATGCATGCATTAGGCGATTGGAATGAGGTTGAGTGGAAATTACTGTCTATTTTTCCTACAACCTTTCTAGTGTCCCTAGAATCTACATACATGCAAGTTCAAATTTAAATCTGAAAATCTAATTAGTAGCACAGGCCACACAAATGGACCAATCGATCCACTCTGATCTCAGTGCTGTGCAATGTTGCGATTTTTTTTTTTTTTTTTTACAATCACATTCCGTTTAATTTCAGTTAATCGTGCAGCTCTAGATTAACCTCACATACAGACAAAAATACAACAAATGCGTCTCACTTCACACAAACAAGCGACTGTCTCACACACATGCAAACCTGTATTGCAAGTGTGCTACTGTGGTAAATGTATTCATCGCACAGAACGATTTTTTTTCACAAGACGTGCATCATATATGACAGCTCTGCTTATTGTGTCTTATGTGTTTACATGCTTCTTTTCAAATTAACAATGTACCATCTGCAATAATAGCACTGAATTTATGCTCTTGGACCGCATCCACATCCATCTGTTGTGCACACCCTGGAACACAAATCAATGCTATGTAAAATGTTTCTGTGTCAGATGCCAGGCATAAAATAGCAAGAAGCAGAAAAATATGTTTCTCGTGCACCCGCTTCTACAACAGACATTACATGTCTCAATGTTCTTGCACAATATAGACTAAATCATGCAGGTCTGCTACCAAATCTAATGAAAACAGATGAGAAAGTTCGTAAGAACACACATAAAAGAAACCAAGGCATGTCATTATACTTATTTGTTGTGTTTGTGTGTGGATCAAGCTTGTTTTGAGGAGACATCACAGGGGATATTATAATACAGATGACTCATCCTTTTGTGATATTGAGATTGCTGTACGCACAGTGTTCCATAGCTGTGTTTGTGACATGCACACATGCTCCTCCTCCTAACAATATGCTTCTTTCTCTATAGGCACACTGGAAGCAGAATGTGTGATACCATGATGGTGTGCCTCTAGTTCACTGTCGACAGGCAGCATCCTTTGAGAAGATTTCAAGCTTGACCTGTTAATGGATATCCGGCCTCCCTTTCATCTATGGTTTTTCTGCTTTAGGATAATTAAAACAAGATTAGATTTGAAGAGACCACCAAGCTCCTGCATCTGTTTAGGAAACAAGATATTAATAAGCGAATGAAATGACACTCGGCTTCCCTTCCGAGAAAACTGTCTATAAAATTTAAAGAAATTAAGCTCAGCTTTCCTGTGCTAATATATTTTCTATTAAGGATACGTTTGAATTAAAAGTGTTTTTCGCATACAGACGACAAAGTTGAGAAAACGATCCCTGTTCACATGGATCCACGAAAACTACTAACTATGCGGTATTATGCTTCCAGGCCAGTAGTTGGCAATAACACTTTGTAAAGAAACGCCATGGGTCCCTATCATACACCTGGCGCAATGCGATAGCAAGTGTTTTTTGCTAGTATAATTTTCACGTCCAGCGTCACGTTGTTTAAATAGCAAATGCACTCACGCCCATCTGTTCGCCCATGGGCGTGCTTCTGAAAACAAGATGTGTTCAGGCACATTGTTGGCATGTTGCTATTTTGAGGAAACTGAAAACGACTGCACCATTGACCAATTGAAACCTGGTCTAAAATCAATAGTACAGTATTTTTTGTGTTATTTAAAGGGCACGTTAGTAATATGCGCCTATAGGCGGGTGCACAACGCACGTACACTCTGCTTATTACATACACAGGGACACGCAGCAGCACACAAACATTTCTAAATATTACAAATAAAAGGATTCCTCTCTGGAGAAGCGCTTAGTCTTTCCGCTCGCAAATTCCGCCATGTAAATAGCGAATCCGTCATGGTGCAAGCACAACTGGCTTTTAAAGGGAATGGGAGATGAGACTGTTTTTGTAGTAATTTGCGTAAATGTAGTTAACATGCAGACGATCATTTTCAAAAACGTGCACTTTGAAAAGTTTGTGTTTTCAGGCCCCTAAAACGCTAATGTGGTGCAAATGAATGGCCAAAACACATACAAAGGTTTTCGTTTTTAGTTGAAAACAGTGTTGTGTAAACAGCCCCTAAAACAGGAAGTTTGGGCGGGGCATATCGCTCTTAACTTTTTTTAAATATCCAATAGGCTTTACTTACAGCATAGCAATGGACAACAATTTGCCATGTCCACGTATTATAAGTGACTGTAGAGTTAAAGAGAGAGATTAAAAATATAAAACCAAGGAGTCTCATATTTTGGGCTTGTTCTGTAAGACAAGGATGTTTATTTTTCTAGTAAGATCTGGCAATTTGATTTGGTAAAACCCAGTAATATTGTGAAATATTACAATTTTGTTTTAATACATTTTAAAATGTAATTTAATTAGAAATCATTATAATATGCTCATTTGGTGCTCAATTCACTTTTTTAATTATTATTATTATTATTATTATTTTGAACGGTAGTGCACGTGTGGCATAGCGTGTAGACAGCCTAACACCTGTTGTACCCAAAAAAGCCCCTTATTAGCCCCTTTATTTTATCAATAAATAACATAATTTAAGCACATTCTTTCAACTAAAAATAACGCAACATTTTTTTGCATAATCCTGTTAATTCGGTTCAGAATTTCTCACATTGGGTGTCTCTGCAGACCTCTTGTAGGAAAAAGAATTTAAGGATACACGGAGTACTTACCAACACAATCATAATTTTTGCGAGAAATAGTAAAGGTGAATGCATATACGAACAAGTTCTCCGTTTAGGATTAGAACGAATTCAACCCAAGTGCTCTTTGGTGTCGTGGATGATTAAGTTACTGTTGATCATCTGTCCATCATTGTATAAAGCCCGCCCTGACAATTTGATTGGTCCGAACAGCTCTGGTTCGAGCATAGTTACTCCACAACAGCTCAAATCCAGACCGAACTTCCCGACCTCAAATGTTGTGGGTGGGGCTAAGTTGGGCTGGCATCCAGGCTAATAGATAGCTATATATATAGCAAATGCACTCTTCCACTGGGTCCTAAAGTGAGTTTATCTCTTCAGTATGCATTCAGATACACATGTATATATTATAAAATAATTTTTTGGGTAAAGTTTAGTCTTTATTTTGATAATTTTTTAGGTTTTCTATGTATACTGAAGCATTCATCGCATTCCATAAATTCCTAAGGGGGTCAAATTGACCCGCGAGAGACTGATTTGTTACTTTTTTTTATTTCAACCACATAAACTCCTCAGATCCAGTCTTTTTGTGTGTGTGTGTGTGTGTGTGTATTCATGATTCAAGTGCAACAAAAGTCTTAGACCACTCCGATTAATAAAAAATAAAATAAAAAAAATATTGGGGGTCAAAACGATCCGAGAGACTAAAACAGACTGGAACTACATGTGCATTAAACGGTTTTATTGCACACCTTCCAGCCAAACATAATTGAGTATTCAGACAGACCATGGTACAAAAAACATACACAGCAACATTTAATCTAAAACAGACAGCAATCGATTGCATGCCAATAGAGGGGAGCATAGCCAAATAAGATGGTGTTGAGTTATTTGACCTGACCGGATGAGAATCAGAGAAGAGCAGCGCTGAATGCTTCAGTCCCCTTTCGGCTCTCATGCTGCTATCTCTGATAGCAGACCTGCTTATTCCTGCTGGGCATGTCGGCAGGTGAGAATTCAGCCAAACCGAACAGTGGTCCTGAGCCATGTGAATTATCAAAGACCAAACTGTGCTTCTATCAAACAGTCCTTGGGTATCTGGGTTGGATACATTCAAAAGCAGGTAAAAAGCTTTTTATGACAAACATACATCAGCATCGAGTGTTTCAGGGGGTCTTTTAGAATCACTAAAGCACAGATGCATTCACTGTTACACGCACCACGCAAATGCACCCTGTGACACGGGAAGAACCGTAGTCTAAAAGGAGCGTGGGCACTGGGAGAAGGAAAGGGGCTTCTTTATGAAGTTTGGGCGCAGTCTAATGGCTCTTATTGTGTGGCCTCCACAGCACCTTACAGCTCAGGGCAACAATTACTGACTTTTCATTTGACTCGACATGAACAAGGCTGTACCTGTCATCTTTATCTACTCCTCCAAAGATGAGTTATTCAACAGTTGCAGACGGTTCTGTCTACAACACGCCTTTATCTGCTTAATGTGTGGCACAACGTTAGCCTACACATTAGTGCTCTCATCCAATGGTTCTATTCAGTTCAGCAATATAGCTCTTCTGGATTTATAAAAAGATAAATGCCATATTAGGAAACACTTGTGAAAACGGCATCTTGAGAGATTGTTCATGTATGTGTTAATGGATTATGAGGGCTAATACTGCACGGAAGATGCAAATGAGCTCTGACATCATCAAAGCCACGTACAAACGGTCTGTTGCCGCTTCAAACGTGAAAACCAGAAGAGAAAATATGAACACTACTCACATTCCCACTCTTATCAGCAGAGGAAGTGTGTTTTAGTCAGAGAGCACTTGCGCTGCCTAAGACGTCATAGCAACAGCTAAGGGTGTAAACCAAAGGCAGTGTGATGCTCTCTAACAAGCTGTCACACACAAACACACACACATGTGCAACACACACATGCACTAACAGATTAAACAGCCTCGACTTCTCTTGCGAAAAAACACATAATAAGGATAGTACATTTATAGTCTAACACAAAAACTGAGTTGATATATTTAAAAAAGAACGTAACTGACAGAAATATATTTACAGCAAGACTTGCTACTTATATCAAAATATCTCACGGTAGCACTTTATTTTACAGTCTTGTTCCCCATGTACATACTATGTACTTATAATAGTTGTAATAACTGGGTAATAACTAGGTACTAACCCTGAACCTACTGCTCAACCAAATATTAATCCATGTAGTTACCTTATATTCACCAGTACTTTCTTAGGTAAGTACACTGTAAGTACACACAAGTGCATGTATTGTAAAATAAAATACTGTAAAATCATTACATTTCAATAATGACAATTAGGATGACAAAATACATTCCAATATTTTTAAATAAAAAAATTTTTTTTATTTTAAACTATTAAAAGATTTATAGTCAGTGAGCATACATATAAACAATACATTCTATATATATATATATATATATATATATATATATATATATATATATATGAGATATTTATTAAAGTCAAGTCACCTTTATTTATATAGTGCTTTTTACAATATGGATTGTCTGTACAGCAAAAATAGAAAATAGTGTCGGTGTCCAGCTTAAGTTCAGTGTTGATTCATTTCCATTGCAAAAATCATTAGTTATTAATTTAGTGCATTTCTCTATTAGCTCTGGAGAAAACAGTGATGTCATCGTCCAGCACAGTTCAATTCTCATACAATGAATGGTGTCAATGCAGTCAGATCAATAATATTGTTGAATATTAAAGGTGCAGTGTGTAGTATTTATGAGGATCTATTGACAGAAATGCAATATAATATACATAACTATGTTTTCAGTGGTGTATAAACATAATTACATAATGAACCGTTATGTTTTTATTACCTTAGAATGAGCCATTTCTATCGCCATACACCGCGGGTCCCCTTACAGTGAAGTCGCCATTTTGAGCCACATGTTTCTACAGTAGCCCTAAACGGACAAACTTCTCTACGGAGCGCTGGCTGCTCTCTGCTCTCTCCTGTGTTGGCCTCCATAGCTTCTCTATGTGCTTCGAAAGGGAGGGATGAGCGTTTGGTGATTGCAATTCACAACCTCACCGCTAGATGCCACTAAAATTCACACTGCACCTTTAAGTGTTGAATACTGTAAATGGTTTAAACCATGTTGTTCATGCTTGAACCATGAAAAATAAACAATTATTGCACATGCCTGTGGAACAGTCTTCAAGACACAAACAGTTTACAGGTAGTAGACAATTAAGGTCACAGTTCCAATAACTCTGAAGAGCTTCTAAAGACACTAAAGAGACCTTAAACTGCAATGTCCGTAATGCAAGATGCCAGAGACAGAGGCAGCTGATCATTCTTGCAGTGCCAAACCACGTGTAACCATGTGCCCCCACAAACGTGTTCAAGAACTTGCAAATGTCTTGGTGGAATAGTGGAGTAACATCTCACAGCAAGAACTGGCAAATCTGGATGAGATCCTCTGTAGTACTTAAAGCAGCTGGTGACAACATCAGATACAGACTACTTTTAATATTGACCTGCTACCCCATTCAGGGACTCATTCTCTTTCTGTTCGTCAAATTTCTGTGAAACACATTTAGTTTATGTCTTAGGGCCCATTTACACAACATCGTTTTCAACTAAAACGTTTTATGTTTTGGCCAATCATTTACATTTTGGGGGCCTGAAAATGCAATTGTTTTGAAAATGGGATTCAAAGAGCAAGTAAAAAAAAAAAAAAAAAAAAACGTTTCTGTTTTTAGCACATCAATATGTAAACGTAACCTTTACACATGTTAAGAAATTTGCTGGAAAAAAGCAGCTGAAAGTGAGAGGATGTTATATGGTCACGGCACAAAAATACAAATTGTTAAAAATCTTTATATTAACTGACTTACCTAGGGGTGTAACAATACAAATGACTAACAATACGATGTATCGACGCAACGTGTAAAAAATTGATTCCTATATTTTTTTTAAGAGACACCTTTATTTTGACACTCTCCACATCTTTGCGCAATGTCCGTGTATGCATTACTGGTGCTAATGTGTGCATTCTCGTTTAAACTCACCTGGGCTCGAAAGAAAATGCATGTATATTCATGGATCAGCGTATTCGTTCTTAAAGTGACAGCAGCCTAATAAACCTGCTACTGTCTGTGTATTAATAACTTTTATAACTTAATTATTTTAAATATATTTAATTTACACGGTGAAGCTGCAGTGTTATTATACACTTGATTACTTTTTTAACTTCTGTACCTGAAAACCTGAAAAGCACAGATTACTTAATTTGAGTCTTTGTTTTATTGTATTTACTTGTCCTATTTCTTGTAATTTGGTTATCTGTTGAAAATATGCTGAATCAAATCGGATCATTGATTTTTTTTTATTATGAGGTACTGGCAAATATCGTATCGTTGGCTATGAGAATTGATATCATGCCGTATCGTGATGAGCCATCTTATTTACACCCCTAATGCAATACAATAAATGATAACAGTCTTGGTGGAACTTTCTATCTAGTTTATCACCTGAAACAATTAAATACATATTTTTAAATGAAGTTGAAATAACGCTGTTCAGAAAATTTTTGTGAGGAAAACTTAACTGAGTACCATATGCACTTCTGTACCATATGCACACTTCTGATGTTAATGAATCATGATAATGAAATACATTTAGCGAAAGCACCTTACATCACATTCAATGTATACATTTTTTCAGTAGCCTAAATGCATTACATGAAAATCAAACTCATGACCTCCGTTGCTCTACTGTTTGATCTACAGAATAAATATATTAAGTCTTTGAGAAGCACTCAAAAAGTAAACAGCAATTAGAATCAGATTAGATTCATATTTACAAGCATTTTAAGTGGACAGTAGAAAAACGGGGCAAAGT
Organism: Paracanthobrama guichenoti; assembly: GCA_018749465.1. Taxonomy (NCBI): domain Eukaryota; kingdom Metazoa; phylum Chordata; class Actinopteri; order Cypriniformes; family Gobionidae; genus Paracanthobrama; species Paracanthobrama guichenoti. The sequence goes on from JAGHMJ010000663.1 coordinate 67,316, forward strand.
AGATGGACCTTCTTCTCAGTATGAGGGGTCCCACTGTAATTTTCCAATCAAAGGATGAGCTATGTTTTCCAAATAGCCGGAAATGTCTCATAATCTACACCCTTCAGGCTTTCAGCTTCATTACGAAGGAAATTGACGTGAATCTGGAAATGCAACAAAAAGACATCAAAGCACCCACTCTGCAAAATGAGCAGCAAACTCCTCATTAGATATTCACAAATCTCCTAGGATACGGCCCGCCACACAATAATCACCAAGCAAGATTGTTGCCTGTATTGTAAATGCATGCAACAGTGACGAGAGCATCAGCCAGCATAAGAGGATCCGAAGCCATCTCCAAGCTCCAGCAAAGACAATCAGCATTCCTCGAAATAAAGCGGCTCGAGGGCTTCATTTGAGGGCGCGTACTGTACTGCAAGTACACGTGAAGATATCTCTGTATTATATGCGAGCATTGATACAGGGTATGGTCTACATGTGGGAGAGGAGACACAAGAGGAGGGCAAGAGAAGACGACATAGTGCTGCAGTGAGGTTTGTGCCAGTTCATTGCTGTCACAGCCCACACATTCGGCTGATACAATCGTTGAGACACCAAATGCCATGAGAATGTCAGGCTCGCTTTTTAAAGAGACGCTAAGCTCAGGAGCACGCAATCAAAAGCAACATCCAATATTCTACACCACAACAAGAAGGGGAAAGACCGCATGCTTCAAGCGCAAAGCATATTCATTTGATTATTCTGGTCTAGAGACGAGTAAAGATTAGTCACAGTGAGTTGGGGGTAAAGATGATTAAAAACTGTGTGATAGAACATATGCACAGCCTTTATACTTGCCAGGATACAATCTGTGCAAGAGCAAAAGCCAACATTTTCCTTAGTGATAGACTATGGGTGCTTAAACCAACATTGAGTAGAAGATTTAGAATACGATTTTAATTCAGAAATCCAAAAGCAGTTCTCCACCTCTTCACTTGATGCAAAAGTGATGCAAAGCAAATGCATCTTTTGCAAAAGTCATTAAAGAATCGTTTGGCTTTTTACAAAGGAAGTGAACACATCATGAGATCCCAAGCATTGTATTAACTCTTTCACTGAACTGATTAGACTGAAATTAATTGTACAGTACAGTGGCTGATTCATAGATCAAACATTCTCTGGGTAATGCATCACTGAATACCTCATTTGCGATATTTGTCTTTTTTCTCTATTCACACTAGGATTACATGTTGCCACCGGAGACAAAAATGATCTTTGATTTCCATAATTATATCTGTGGGTCCCTTTGATCATGTTCCACCCATTGCTATTGTTCCCATCACTGTGGTGAAATCAAATGCAACAGAATAGGCCAACATCTGCTACTTACACTATTCTACCAGAGAAAAATTAGCCGTTATTTGGTGTGCAACCAAAAACCAACATCATATTACTATTTCGGAGGCTTTTTGTTTGGTAATTAATTCACAAGCAGACTGCATTTCAGGTTGATCATGATCAAATGTGTTTTCATGATTTACAAAAGCAAACTGAGCTCAATAAATGGTTAGAGTAGTGTACAATGTACGATTGGAAACAAACCAAAGGGATTATAATAAACTACGAAGCAGAACTGCCAAGGTGAAAACAAATAAATAAAAATTTTTAAATCACAGGATCTATTTCAGGCACTAGACAGGCTTTCTTCACTCCACTCTCTGCTCTCTGCAATCGAGTGGTCCCCAATCAATGTTTGCCCATTTCATTTTTGTTCTAGACACTGTACAAGAGTCTAAGCTTGCTATCAGCTATAAATGCTAATTTTGACTGAGATTTGTTTTCTAAATCACTAGGATTTTGCCACTCAAGTATATGTAAATGCAGCAAGGGTTTGAAAATTGGCACACTCTAATTGGGCTTAGCCTCAAAAAGGTCATTCAGTGAGCAGACACTCTAGCTGGAACCCGAATCCTGAAATTATTAATTACTTGCAGTGACAAAACATTTGAATAGTGACAGAAGGAGAGAACTGTTTGGAAAAGAAGAATCAGAGGAACACACAAGAGCTAATAGAACTAATATGCACATTTGAAGGATGTGAACCTGAAAATCACTTACAGTTGTGTAGTTCATGAAGTAAAACCTAACAACATTAAAGGGTTAGTTCACCCAAAAATTATCCCATAATTTACTCACCCTCAAATCATCCTAGGTGTATATGACTTTCTTCTTTCAGCCAAACACCATCTGAGTTATATTACAAATCCTGGCTCTTCCAAGCTTTATAATGGGAGTGAATGGTAACCCAAAAAAGTGCATCCATCCATCATAAAAGTAATCCATATGTCTCAAGAGGGTTAATAAAGACCTTCTGAAGTGAACTGATGCGTTTGTGTAAGAGAAATACCCATATATATAACTTTATAAACTATAATCACTGGCTTCCGGTAACGGCCGTACGCGAGTCTAGTTCCGTGAACTCTGACCTAATGCATGACCTATCGACGAATGCGGAAGTGCAACACAAAACACTGGTCAAGAATTAGAAGTCTAAAACGAGGATTTTCGACATTTCGAGCTTGAGTTTGTTGCCCAGCCCTATTTGTTTGAACCGTGAGAGGCATCTACTCTCAACTAAGCTACACCTACGTCCTACATTGAGACAGAGGTCACTCTCCCGCTGGAACTCGATTTGCATACGGCCATTACCGGAAACCAGTGATTATAGTTTATAAAGTTATACATTTGGAAGGCCTTTATTAACCCACAGGAGTCGTATGGATTACTTTTATGATGGATGGATGAGTTTTTTGGAGCTTCAAAAACTCTATTAACTCCCATTGCAAAGCTTGGAAGAGACAGGCTATTTTTTTTATATAACTCTGATTGTGTTTGGCTGAAAGAAGAAAGTCATCTACACCTACGATGGTTTGAGGGTGAGTAAATCATGGGATAATTTAATTTGGGTGAACTAACCTTTAATAATACCAGATAACCAGTGGTCATATAAATTATGTAATTCATCTTTCTTATAAGCATGGTAAACATTTTCAAAAGATTTAAGGTGATGGCTAAACCTTTTGGGTGGCAAACAGCAATGACGTTTTTTTTGTGGTCAGAGCCTATCTGGCAGCAGAAAAATGTCTTTTTGTGCCTTTGGATGAAAGGTAAAAAGTATATATAGTCAAAGATGCCCTTTGAAGCTAAACACAGGCATTTATGACTGCAAGCCATTAGACAGACTGGACTGATGAAACCCATGGGATAATTTAACGTTAACAATAGGTCTACATAATACTCACATATGCAGTTCGTATGGGACAATGTATTAGCTGTACCGTTACAGCATGAAATAATATAACATTTTACATAGATAATATTTAAACATATAACCTTTTTATCTCACATTTCTGAGTTTTTTCATGAGTTTATAATCACAATTCGGAGGAAAAAAGACAATAGTAAATTTGTCTCTCGCAATTCTATTTTTCTTCTCAGATATGTGAGATCTAAACTTTACTCTTTTATTCCATAGCTTCCAAAGACTGCTACTGCAGAACTGCAATGCTTTAACATTGGGATTTCACTTCTTGGGTAAAAAGAGTGAGAGAAAGTTGGAGAGTGAGAGAGAGAGAGAGAGAGAGAGAGAGAGAGAGAGAGAGAGAGAGAGAGAGAGAGAGAGAGAGATGGGGGTTATATTTAGACAGAGGCAGCGCATCAGGTGCAATGTAAGATTTCTGAAAATGGAAACAGCTCCCAGGGGTGAGAGAGCTGAATCTCGGGCGCTTTCATTATTTATTTTGTATCCAAGGCGTTGCACTGGGAAAAAAAGAAAAAGAATCGCAGGAAGAGTGCTGACGTCCCTGTAGTTCCCATGTTAATGAACGTGTCTAATCAACAGAGCTCAGGAAGCTTTCTGCTCCCCAGTCAGAAAGCGCATGCATGCCTGAGGAAGCCATGCCTGGAAAGCACACTGTGAAAAGCAAACTAGCACACTATGCTCACATAAAACAATGCCAATTCACAGCATGGCACGCCTCTTTGTAAGCCAGATAAGTGGCTCATGTACAAATATTCCCCTTATACCAAAATGCTGATTTTTTTTGTCATCACCAATGTCATGCCAAAGGAGACAATTATTTACCGTATTTGCAATCTATAAAGCATGTTAAAAACTGATAACAGACAACAGTGGGCATCCTATTGCATCGGTTTCCCACACCACCATGCACCCGCCCTTAGTTCTGTTGCTTAACAACACTCATCACATGAGAGCTGCTCTATATGAATGCATATATCTTTCCTTTAGTTCCCTTGTAAAGACTCAAAAAGATGTAATCCCACAGCAGATATTGAACCCCCGGTTACGGTCCACTTTTCTGTGCTTTGGAAACTTTTGTAAAGATAAATGAAGCGTGGTCATTTGGCTGGAGACGCTCCAAACGACACCATTAGACAGCAGGATGAACACAAACATGGAGATTGGCAGCGCCCTGCAGTTTCATAACTAGCCTCTGTCTCAGACATGATGGCTGGGTAAATAATAATATTCTCCTAAGTGATCAGAAGTGTCATCATCAGCAGAACCATTCAGGGATCATTGTTTTGCTCCAGTGGAAAAAAAGGGTTCATGCGAGCAGTTTATCAGAAAGTAAATAGCCACAGGCCTTGTGTGATATTAAAAACACGAGGGAAGGAAAGACAAGGGTCATTCGAAGACAAAAGTCCACCGTATTTTATGAGAATTTTTATCATAAAAGCAATTTAGCGTCACAACATTACTAGGAGTAATAGTTTCATATTTTTTGGTTATTTTTTTATATTTATTAATATTTTGAGTTCATGCTCTCACCAGCACCACAAATTCTATCGGTCTCAGTCAGAATATGATTCTGTGCTGTCTCATAGCAACCTAAAAATAGAACTGTCCCTATTATGCTATATATGACTGAAATGGCTGGAACAAGTTATGGGTGTTTAATTGCTATGCAAACTCTGACAATAAGCTGTGGAAATGCTGTCGATAGATAGATAGATAGATAGATAGATATAGATAGATAGATAGATAGATAGATAGATAGATAGATAGATAGATAGATAGATAGATAGATAGATAGATAGATAGATAGATAGATAGATAGATAGATAGATAGATAGATGATTGTCACTACTTGCATAAGAATGGGCATTCGAACTGTTCCAATCAAAAGAACAGGTGCACTATTATCAGCCTAATCAGTGTTATATGCAGCTATTGAAATGCTGAGTATATTACATCAAAGAATTATTTTCTATTGTTCATGACACAAGGCAATATGTGTACAAGAACAAGATAGTGGTGACTTCATCTTAGTTTGTGCTGACACAGTTATTGAAATGTTTGTTTGTTTGTTTGGCTAATTTTTATAAATAATGTCCCCGCCATTATACCGTACAAACCGCATTTTCTACCGTACAAACCGTATTTTCTATCCCCCCACCCCTAAACCTACCCATCACAGGAAACTGCACATTTTTACTTTCTCCCAAAAAAACTAATTCTTTTTTTTTATAGGTTTTTTTTTTTTTTTTTTTTTTTTTTGTGCTCATCATGACAACACAGGTTCACACCAGAACCGATTTATTTTCGTAGATTCTGACGTCAATCAGATTCACGTTTAATTCACGAAGTGAAAAGGGGGGAAGTTATTTATAACCTCAGCGTCTTAGTGTGATCCTTGGGTGCGCAAATAGGAATGTAGCGATTGGACTGGTCTCTTGCGTTTCAGTAACAAAAGCGGTGGGGCTGGAGCGTCGTTGTGCCTGCACGATAGGACTGAACCTAAAATAGGACAGTTTCTGTTGAGTCTGAACTAAATAACTACACGAGCTGTGCTGAGAAACTATGCCTCTCCATAGCTTCTAGAATATTGGAGACCATTACCGTGGACTTATTCTACAATGGTAAACCTGTGCGTCAACCAGGTAAGGAAATGTAATAACTTCATCTATTTGGGTGTCTAACTACCTGACAGACGCATTTAACATTTAGACTATATATATATATATATATATATATATATATATATATATATATATATATATATATATATATATATATATATATATATATAGCCTATTTAATGATTATAATGGAATATGTTTGCTAATACTACATTGTTCAACGAAATAAAATTTTAGAGAACTCGTAATCACATGCACACAAATAAATTTGAGATGCAGATGGTCAGACCAAAGTTGTGATTTACACAGATGTAGATGCAACTGGACCAATAACTATAACTTATAGAATTATGAGACCAGGTTTTATATTCCAAGCGCGCAGCGAGCGCAGATGTTTACTATTTCCCACATGCTCTCAGGACCATGGACAGTGCCATATCGCTATCGCAGTGATTACTTGAAAACGCAAATATATGAATAAATCTCTATACGACACGACATATGTTTAATTCATTCTAACTTAACCAAAACGCATTATCAGTCCTTTCATTCCCTCATACTGTTCCCGTATTCAAATATCACATGCAATCAGCTAACCCTGATTTTCACATTTGCTACATTTGATTTCAAACGATTATTATATTATTTCAAGTAGGATCTGATCTGTATTGTGTGGGTCGAGAACTGGAACAATTCAGGATGACTATTCATGCCAAAGCAACTGCTTTAAAAGCAGTCTATCAAATAAATCTAAAACATACATATACAATATAGAGGAAAATAGAAAAACCGTGCAATTAATTTATTTAATAACGTCACTGAATCGATTTTCTATCCATTGTTTTTTATCCGTTTTTTTCCCTACCTAGAACTATACATATTCCGATAAAACATTTAAATACATCGAGAGAACGTCATTTAAGAATTCATATAAGGAAATACATTTTGATGCATGAACACAAACACATTTCAGAATGTTCGCAAATTCAAAGTTCCATTTGCACCTGATCCACCTGTCAGTTCAGGGTCTCTTCCAATAACTCATTGCTGCGCATTCAGGCTGCCACCTGGTGGCTCTTCAAAACAAACAGGCTATAGTCATTTCATGCAGGGTTAAACATATCAGCAACACCTTTCCTTATTTCAAAAATTTAAAGTGTTGACATATGACATGGAAATGTGTCTGGGATCTGCTTGATGACTGTAGCAGCAGTGTGCTCTTGCCTTGCAGGACTGAGGCTGATTTGGGTCCAGTCTGGGTGATGGCTGACGTGCTGGAGATCAGGACGGATGGGAACTCTCTGCTGAAAGCAGTATGGCTTCGCCGTTTGCGCCTTACAAGGCTTCTCCTGGAAGGGGGAGCCTACATCAATGAAAGTAACGATCGTGGAGAGACACCACTCATGGTGGCCTGCATGTCCAAACACTCTGACCAGCAGAGTGTCAGCAAGGCTAAACTTGTCAAGTACCTTCTGGACAACAAAGCTGACCCTAATATTCAAGACAAAGCTGGAAGGACAGCCCTCATGCATGCATGCAGCCACAGGGCAGGACATGAGGTGGTCTCACATCTACTGACCAACGGGGCTGATCCAAGCCTGGAGGACCGTCATGGATCCTCTGCTTTAGTCTATGCTGTCAACGCAGATGATAAAGAAACCTTAAAAGTTCTCCTTGATGCCTGCAAAGCCAAAGGCAAGGAGGTCATCATCATTACTACTGACAAATCACCGTCGGGAACCAAAACTACCAAGCAGTACCTGAACGTTCCTCCGTCTCCTGAGTTGGATGAGAGGACATCTCCTGCACCATGTGCCTCACCGTCAGAGATAGATCTTCATACGTTGCCCTCTCCCAGCAAAGAGGAGGAGAAAGACACTGTATTCAATTTTCAAACAAAGTTTAAGTCGACCTCAAACACAGCAGCCAAACTTCCCAATGGACATACTTCCCCCAGTAAGAAGCCAGTGAACCCCAAGCGGGCTCGTCTACCCCAGCTGAAGCGACTACAGTCAGAGCCCTGGGGTCTGATTGCCCCCTCCGTGTTGGCGGCAGCAAATGAAGTGAGCAAGAGAGCCAACTCAGATGAAGATGTTGTTTCAGGTGTCAACGGTCTGAGCCTGTCTAAAAGAGGCACTTTGTCCCGGCATAACAGCGTGGATGGAAAGGATATCTTGTTTCCGATGGTGGGAGATCAGACCACAAAAATCTCTCCAACTTCATCCCTTTCTGCATCTTCCAAGGCCTCCTATGAGAGATCGCTGGCACAGCACCAACCCCTGGCACGGCGTAGCACTGTCCCCACGGAGCAGGAGGGCTCAGGAGGAAATGTGGGGCCAGCTAGCCTCAGAGACACACTGCACCGCCGGCGACTGGGGAATGAACACTACGACTCAGACTCCCAGCTGTACTCAGATTCCAGCATGCTAGACTCTCCTAAGGCACCCCTAGAGAGAAGGAAGCTCAATACATCCCCTCTTGCTATGCTTACAGGCTCGCGAGAGTCCTTGGACAGCAATCCCAGTACCTCTTCCCCTAGCACAACCAGATGCAGAGCACCTGGCCTACTGGAGAGGCGTGGCTCTGGAACGCTATTGCTGGACTATATATCCCACACCCGCCCAGGTCACCTGCCCCCACTAAATGTCAACCCCAACCCTCCGATTCCAGATATAGGGGCAAGCAGCAAGCCCTCATCCCCACTTGCAGCAGGTATCAGACCAATAGCTCCCGTAGCACCCAACTCACCAAAGAGAGGCAACCTCAGGACGAAAAAGAAGCTTGTGAGAAGGCACTCTATGCAAGTGGAACAGATGAAGCAGCTTTCAAACTTTGAGGAGCTCAACCATCAATCATGAAACTCAGTCTATGTAGATGTAGCAACTTTAACATCATTAATATACGTCTGAGATTTTTGGGTAATAAAACAGGTGGTACCTGTAATAGAATTTAAAAGTAGTTAGCACTGAATGTAGCCATTTAGGGCAAAGGGATATTGTATCAAAAGGTTAATCTACTTGTTAGTTTCAATTAGCAAAAGGGCCATTTTTGAAAAAGCAACTGAAAACTAATATATTTATCTAATGCCTACCAGAGGGGAAAAAAGAACAGAAAAAAAAAATTCAGATGTCGCCGGTGCATACATAGCTTATTGTCTATAAAAGGTGAAGATATTTAAACATGCAACCTAGCTGTTAAAGGTTAGTTTAGATTTAATATATGATGTAACATTATAGTGTAAGCTTATACTGTCATTTCCTACCACCCACAAAACTGTTTTTCAAAATGTATGTTGGAGGAAATGGGATTTACATCACAATCACAAAAATACAACAAAGCAGTGCAATTTTCCATTCCACAACAAAGGTAGTGTTTGTCCTCTTAAAGAGTAGGTGAGCAAGTGTGCTATTATTCTCTTGCGTATGAAGATTGAATCTGACAGTTTGACTACAGCTAGTTCTAAGCAAACAAAAACATAGACAGGAATATCTGTATTCCTTCAAAGTCTAGACATCTCTCCATGAGATTCATTAAAGCAGACAGGAGAGTGAATGCAAAACCAGACTGTCAAAATGGAGCAGAGAGGTCACCAGATCATACCCATTAAAAGAAAGCAATCCACTGGCTCCTGATTAAAAAGCTGGAAGTCCTGCAAGAAAAGCAAATCCGGTTGAGACTTGTAGCAAGAGAGAGGAGATGCAAGATAAATTTTCTCTGATCACTATACATATAAAATGTTAATTTTTTTTAATGTTGATGTTAATAATGGCTGTGAGCAGACTGATTCTGTAAGAAATACTGACCATCTGTGAGTTAATTATAAGGAAATCTGTCTCTTGTAATGGATTACATCTTACATTGATTGCAATAATACAGGCAACATTGCAAATTAAATTATGACTTACTCCTTAACGCAAAGATGATTTGTATAGTCATAGAGCCCTTAGTTAGCAACCTTGGCAGTCATATATATATATATATATAAAGTGTCAGTTCGTTCCATGATGAGTTCAAACGATTGAATGTTTGTAGCTAATTAGTGTATAGTGCCTTTGAAGGAGAGTAAAATGTGTTCTGCATCACAGATTACTTTTAATAAAATATTATTGAGCAGCATTTTAATTACAGTATTAGAATCAGTTTGCTGCGAGATGTGAAAAATCACATGACAAATATAACAATGACAACAACTGACAAAAATCACCAGATAATACTTAATCATAACATGTTTAGGTAAGGTCTGTAGCAGAACATACCTTGTGATAAACCAATGACTATTGTACAGACAAATGTAAACATAGGTTTATCCATTTGTCAGCCAATGTTACGTGGTAGAATGTGCCCATGTTACTTTTTGTGCAACTGCAAAGTGCTTCAGATTCATTGCTGCTATAACGTTTAATAGCCACTTATTAGCCTGCATAAGGCTGGCAAATAATATATGTTCTGTAGTACTAGAGTTAGCTGGCTAACTCCTCACTAATTTTCCCCTGGGTTAAGACATAAAACACAAGCAATCAGCAAACAGAGGCATTCAGGCATTTGGTCTGTGATTATGAAATACGTGTATGACATAAAAATACATATGGGTCAATAATAATTATAATTTATAACTCATAACTGCTGGCCCTCAAGTAATCCAGTAGTAAAAACACAAAAGTGTACATTTAAATTATTAATAAACCCCAAATGAGACCATGTGAAAAGGTTTTATCACAACTGTCTTATATTAAAACTGTGAGGCATACTTTTGGTTGCGCTCATGTTTACATTGTTTGATGCATAGTATTTTTGTATGTAGTATCTTGTATATTTTGAATAAATGTCTGTATCAATCTGTACAAACTTTCTAGTCATTCTAATCACAAAGTCTGAAACTTCAAATGACCGTAAAAGAACCTGTTATTTTCAGCAGTAGGTTCAGCAGAACCCATCATTGCAGTATTCTGATCCCCATAGTCTGTGTCCTTCTTCCACTGGTTTAGAGTAGTCACTGTGGGCAGAAAGTAGAAACGTGGGCTACATTGATTGTAAATCTTAAAGGATTAACAACAGACATCTCAGGCGAGGCTCTGACCCCTGACCTATAGTAGACCAGTCTCTTTTTCCAGATCTAGTCCACTGTAAAGTGTAAAGTCGTCAGGACTCTTAATAAAGTACATTAAGGGAGTATAGAGGATCTTGTGGTGTAGTCTAGGCTAGAAGGTGTAGTTTAGGCTAGACGTTTTTGTTCAGTTGTGAACAGATGATACCAGGATGTACACAGTAAAGGCAGATATCTCTCCGCTTGAACCAGCATGGGTCAAGACATGCTGACCATTTTCGCATAATTCTCTGTAAACTCTGCTTAATCTGACTGTTGTGTGTGAAAGTCCCTGGATATCCTAAGGCAGGGATTTTCAAAATGTATGATGCCAAGGGTCCCAAAATATGATCTGACCTTTTATGAGGGAAAATACATCTATATATTTGTATGTATGAAAAAACATTTAAACTGTTAGATAAATAGTAAGTGTACCATTATAAATACAACATATTGTTTCCAAAATTAAATTGGCTATACTTAATGTTGGATGTATAAAATTAGAACATTTTCAATTAAAAACGATTTGATTAAGCAACGTTCACAATAAATGTATGTAAGCAGCCTAAGAACACTGCCGTACAACCCCAGAGATCAAGATAAAGGGGACTATAGTGAGGAAAAACTCACTAGAAAGATACAAAGCAAACATATACAAATCTGGAAAGTATGTATACTGCTTAGAACCTTCTGTAGGACCCTTGGGGGTCCCCGGACCCCAGTTTGAAAACCCCTGTCCTGTATTAGGTTTACCATATGACTAATGACACTTGTTGACCAAGCTGCCTCCTTGGTTGTTCATAGTAGTCTTCTAAAGCAGTAATTGCATAAATTGGTATATATAACATAATATATATCTAAACTGTGATGTTTAAAACAAGATAAAGGGATGTTATGATTGATAAATGACATCACTCAGTACAAAAATTTGGTTACAGACAGCTTGCAATGTTGGAAGTAATAACAACAAACTACAAGTGAACTAAAAATAATGACTGTAGGTGTAGGAAATTCGAGTGTTACACATTTTTAAAACTGTAATAATGATTTATTACTGACCTCTGGTGGACATACGGTATTTGCATCTCTCCTCTTTGTAAAACAAATAGGATGCATAAAATGGAATATGATTATATTATAATTTAAATGTGACACACATTTGGCATTTTGGATCTTTCTATAATAATTTATAACTCACTTTGAAACAAGGATTAGTCAGAATATTACTGTTTTGCTAGACTATCTATTAAAGGGATACTTCAGTGATTAGCATTAAGCTTTGTATCAGTAGAAATCCGGTAGTATATTCGAACGTTCGCGTTTCCCCCCCTCGTATCCCCCTGATACGAGAGATTTATGTATTTTATTTCTGGAAAAAATCCTCAGATGATGCAAATATTGTCATTTTGCGTCATCGGATGATTTTTTGGCCAGAGGCTAGAGACTACAGCCAGTAGGAGGAGCTAGTTCCGCATGTTATCAACCCGCCCATGGGTGGTGGGATCTCACTCACAGCGCTCGACTCGGGCATCTGCGGGCCAGGCATTCATGTAAACGGAGCGATGCGGATCAAAGTGAGTGTTTCAACTTTTTTCAAAGTTAAGCTTCCATAGGCATGATCTAAAAACGTGCCAGACTGAACACGCGCTGTGAATGTATGCCGCGCCCGCGCTTACCTCAGCTCTTCGCTCTCGTGATGAATGTAATCTGACTCCTGCTGCGTCTGTGCTGTGACACTCGCTCGGCTCACTCACATTACATTAAACAGACACGTTCAGTTTTTAATTGTAGTGTCTGTTCTCTAACTGAACTAAATGATTTTATTATTATAAAACAACGGTAGGGTGGTGCCGCGGTGGGCAAGTGATCCAGTGATCCAGTAGCAGTGGCTTTGGGAGTGGCATCGTAGGGCAGCTGGGAGTTGTTGTCTTTCATCCACATGAGCCAAAAATACATTTTCTGGCTTTTCTCAGTCTAGAAGGCACCAAATTAAAAAATAATTCTACTAAATAAATTACCCAGTTTAAATACACATTCATCTTCCCAGCTTTGTACAGTCCATTTCAACTAACTAACACTATTTTAAATAATCCTCTCTGAACTAAAGCTTCAAGTAATGCAAGATAAAAAACAAATTTAATTATTATATTATACTAATTATTTACTAACAGCTATACTATAGCCTTTACCTCCACCAGGTGGCACTATATAAAACAAAATTATATATATATATATATACATATTTTACAGGCAACAAATGTATAAGGCTTAAGTGGAGAAGGATATACATGTATGTACACATAAAACAATAAATACAAAAATATGCTTATAATTATTATTACTATAAAAATATTTTTGTTAAAGATTATTGTTTATATTGGTACATTCCGTTATTTCAGTCCTAAACTGCCATTATAACCACATGACATAATGTTCTCATCAGTACCACACAGACAGTTACTTAAGTACACAACAGTGACTCAGTTGTGGTGAACCAGATGCAGCTGTGAAAATAATTGGATTTTTTTGTCTTTGACCTATGCAAAGTTGACTACTGTAAGCAGACAAACACTGTAGAGTACACAGTTGACTGTGAACTACGTGTTTCAGACCTCTGAATGATAACAGGGGTCATATTGACATGTAGCTCAGTGGAGCAATATTTGCATGTTGAATTTCAGAATGACAACCTTGACTTGCATGACAACAATACAGACATAAACGGAAAAGGCTAGTGATGTTACTCAATCTGTTTCCTTGTCAAAAATCACGTGAAGCATTTGAGGAATTCACATTTGAACTGGCCTAGATTGCCAAAGCTGGAACAATTGATCTTAGGCGAGGAAACCCACTAACTCCATCATCTCCATTTAACTATACGGTTAATTAACAAAACCTAAAGTTACATATAACACAATTTCATGTTGTGAATTTTGTGAGACAGAACATAAAAAGTGTATTTGACAACAACTCCTCAGCCTTTAACTACTCAGACACTAGGGCTGAATCTGAAATCGCGCCCTAAACCAGTGTTTTTCAAACCTGTCCTGGAGGCACCCCCAGCCCTGTACATTTTGTGTCTCCCTCATTTATCACACCTGATTCAACTCATCAGCTTGTTAGTAGAGACTGCAAGAACTAAATTGGGCATACAAAATGTGCAGGGCTGGGGTGCCTCCAGGACAGGTTTGAAAACCACTGCCCTAAACCCCTCAATCACTATTGCCCATGTTAGTCAACCACACAGTTCACTTAAAGGGATGAATACGAGTAAGTGAATTCGGACAGCCGTTCAGTGTACACTCGTTATTGCTGTGCAATGTGGGATAGAAAGAGTGCACATCCACTATGGTTTCGGACACCATTACAAATGGTTGTAGAGTAAAGGGGACGATTTCTCATTCAGCCTAGCTTTGGCACCTTGAAATGACCCGCAGCAGCTCTACGGCGCATGCGCACAATCAGACTGCGAAGCACCTCCCATTCTTTCACCCAGTATGGTAACGCCGCCCTGCTAAAATTAGCGGAGCTGCTCAGCAACCAGACAACGGAATGTGAAAAGGTTATCTGCCTGTCTGTTACTTATGCCAAACAACACAAATAAAAACACGTCCAATCCGTTTGAATATACATTAGAAATCCTTCTAAAATACTAAAAAGTATATTCATATTTGTAAAAAAAGAAAGAAAAAAAAGATGAATGCAAATGAGGGCATTCCAGAACAGCACACAGTCGGAAATAACTCTGGACGCCTGTGAAGGGTTAACTGAAAACGAAAGCGAACGTGCAAACGGTCTGTTATCAAAAGTCACCAGGTGGAACATCGATGTGTTGCTTATTCAAACATGATTGGCTAGTCGCCACGTCGCTGTAATGGTGACGTCGGCCCTGACACGGAGGCGGAGAAGAGCTGCATTTATTGCCGTTTGCTCCGATTCATTCGACCCTTCCTTCGACCGGAGTGTAGTCGGGCAGCAACCTCTAGTGTTTTCGGCTAGATAAAAAAAAAAAAACATGGCAGGTTACTTGAAGGTCCTCAGCTCTCTCACTAGGTCCGCGGCCACTCTATCAAAAAACCCCGCCGTTCTGGCTCCAGCTTCTTGCCAGAGTTTGCAACAGAGGAACTGTGAGTTTTCTACTTCAAAATTGTCTGTAGATATGTCAATGAAGCCGGCGCTTTAACGCCGGCTAATGCTTATCTGAGACGACGGGCTTTTAAATGATAATATCCTTAAGTTACACCCCTGCCACATACCTCATGCCTGTACCGAAAGACGCCGGCCGGTTGCGGACAGTCGTATGTCTTTAAATCCGTCGGCTTGCATTTTTCCATCCAGCAGAGCGAACAGCAGAACGTTATTTTCGCGGTGACGTCGTACGTGCAGCGTTAATCGCGCGTCGCGCTCGCGCTCCTTTGTTAGCTCGTTGGATGTTCTTTTAAAGAAAAGGAACACAATACGTGTACTTAAATGTAATCCATTGTGATTAAGACGCCGTTTCTAAAAGGCTAATCCGGTTTTAGTCATATTATTACGTTTTTTGAACAATCTGACGGCGTCGTGAAAGAGCCGTTTGGCTGTGTTGTGTGTGTTTATTTTTAAATCGCCCGATCGGGCTGACTTATGAAACCATTCCCGCCTAAAATTCTGCCGTAAACCATTGAATCAAACATCTTTGTGACGCAAGATAATTCGATAAGCAGTTAAATGAGTGTTCATACGGGGGGTTGTCATTGTTTTGATTGTACTATAGTCGGTGCGAATAATTTCAAGGTCAGTCGGCCCGATGGTCAGAAACATTGCTTATTACACCATAGCGCATTATTTTCACCCTCGTCTTGTGTTCCCTATTTGATGTGGAGGCTGCATCGATCTAAATGTCCTATTTGATGCAACTGAACTAACGTTACTGGTAGATTGTGGGTTATCTTGTGAAACATGGATCTCAGGTTGTTGCTTTTAAAACATGGGACAACTGAAGGGCAGAACTTCACGGACTACTGAATTGGTGTCATGCCCTGACACTAGCTTGTCCCTCTGTTAGGTAATCAGTTGTTATGGAGGATATGTGGGGGGTTTGTACTGTTGTCCTCCAGGTCACCTTTACACCTCACCCTGAATGAGTTAATCCTAATTAGCAGCAGTGGTCCTGTATCACACCTGAATGATTAAATGTAATACTGATATAACTGACCTTTTGCATTTGAGGTGTGCCACATAAATGATTTGCTTTATTAGAAGATGTGATTCTTTGGCACTGAACGGTTGTGTTGGTATGTCTCGTTCCCTAAAGCGGTTTGGATTATTTAGGTTTTTTTTCAGTGAGCTTCTAATATAGGTGAAATGTCAGCCACACTATTCTTGTATGAAGTCGTTGACTCGTCTTGCCTTTCAGATTGAGTTTATTGACAAGTTCAGGCACAATGCCAAGCACAGTTCTCTCTCATTAAAGTCACAAGGTTGGATATGACTTTTGCCAAGAGGTTTTATGGTGTGTAATGAGAGCTGAGAAGCCCACAATATTCATTTAGAACTTTTAAATTTTTTTTCTAAACTTATGCATTTATTTATTTATGCATGAATGTATAATTTCCTTTTTCATTTTTCCTGTTGTCAACCCAGCTGGTTAGTTATTTCGCTCATTTATTTTTAGTGTCTCCATGGTGCAGCATCTTCATGAAATGGCTCATTTCAGACACTTTCCCTCAGGGTCACTCTTGAGATGCTTTTGAAAGTATGAGAACATTTGCTCAAGAGATTTGTGAGGACTCACCTCATGGGTTATTATTTTTTTTTAAACTACTGACCTTCAAGTGTGAGGAACAAATGTCCTTGACAACGGAAAATCAAGGGGCCATGTGAGCATGATTGCTTGCTATATGATATGCTGACCACATGCTTTGTGTTGAAGCTTAGATACACGTGGGTTGACATGGCTTTTACCGTTTAAAGGAGTAGCTTGCTCAAATTCTGTGAACTTGGATTGACTTGATAGTTTGTACTATTTTTGGGTAAGCTCTTTATTTAATGTTGCACTGACAGTTTACGTGCAATTAAGGTCATTTATATAAACATGATGATAAATATAGCAATGTAAATAGGCTAAGTTTTAAAGAAGTTGTGCCGAATGTTACTGAATGGCTAGTAAGTCACTTTTGGTTGCACGAAAATGAATATTTAACAACTTTTTAATTCCAGTTATTGTCATTAAAGGAATACTATGGCTCTAGGAACCATGGTGCAGAACATGTAACAAATAATAATAATGTTTTTTTTTTTTTTTTTTTAAGAATGCGTTAAAGCCACCATATGTAATTTTTTGCCACTAGAGGTCGTGATGCCTGATTCCTGAATTTCGCCGAGCTTTTATTATGCCGCAGAGAGCGCTTCTGCTTCCGTTCATGCGTATGTGGGCTAACACAACACACTTTTATCATATTAGATGCATTATTTGAGTGTGTTGAAAATGATGTACTAATGTGCGTTTGCTCGGCGGCTACTATGAGACACTTGTTGCACACCGCAGTGAGCTAGACCGATATTAGGCATGGTAAAACATGGTGCTCGCGGTAAATCAAGAAAACGAGATTTAAACAATAAGACTAACTGTGCTGAGCTGTATAACAATGATTCGTTTTCTGTCGCTGAATGTCTCCAAACAGTCGCTCACCTGTCTAATAAAACACTTATATTAAAGCATCTTTGGTGTTTCCATGGTTTCTACAAAATAAAACCAGAAATCGAGGGCAACGCGGGTGTGATGTCATTGATGGGTGACGCGCGGGCATGGTCCGTGTACTGGCATATTTCTCTGGATTTAAACATTCTTGGAAACATTTGGGATAATGTACACAAGTCAACAAAATGTATAACATCATTCTAGTGGTTTTGTTGACATTTTTAATCCAAAAGTCTTACATATGCCTTTTAAATTGATAAAGAATGCCAGTAAAGACACTTAAAATGTGTAAAAAAAAAAAAAAAAAAAAGTAAATTAGTGGAGGGAAAAAAAGTATTAAATATTAAGCAGCACAACGGTTTTCAACTTTAATAATTAAAAAAAAGAAAAATAATTATTGAGCACCAAATCAGCATATTAGAATAATATCTGAAGTATCATGTGATGCAGCTGAAGACTGGAAAAGTGTCCTTGGTCACATAAATGCAGCCTTGGTGAGCATAAGAGACTTTCAAAAACAAAACAAAAATCGTACTGACCCCAAACTAAACAAATACTTCCACAAATTAAACCCGGGTTCACACTGTACAATTTTGGCCGTCGGAGACAAACTTTGCAAATCGTAAAAGTTTCCTCTGATCCTAGGCTAAACTCTGAAGTCTTTGATTAGTTTGACGTGTTCACCGATTAATGGCCGTTGTGATTAAATTTAACCTCTGACGAAATTCTGGCAGCGTCAGTCCTGCACTGTGACTTCCTCTTTGACGACTGTCAAATCAAGACAAGCCATGACTAAACTTAATGTTAGAGATTTCTTCATGTTCCACCCTTTCTGTCCCACGTGTAATGCATCTCACTGTCACCGAGCCGTATCACTGATTGATGTAAAACTCCGGATGAGTTTTCTTTTGTGCGTCCCTTTTACTTGTCTTGACTGCCGTACAGTCTGACATTAATGCCAACTGAGATCTTACAGCGTGACATGGCTCACAGCGAGGCTCATCTTCGTACAGTCTGACAAGCAGCAATCGTAAAGGACTGTAACTGTAGTAAAAATAAAACTGCATGCATATTACGGAAGAACATTGGGTTTTTTTTGTTGCGCTTCGGCTCCGCATGACTGTGGATGCATATGGTCATTTCTCATAACTAAAAAAAAAAAAAAAAAAAAAAAGAGAGCTCATAAAACATTCACTGCTAGGCTTTAGAGACATAACCCAGTTTAAATGGAAAGGATCTCCCACTGAAGACTTTACTGTAGCTCTACCCATTAATAGACACGCTACTTCCATAAATTCCAGCACGGCGCTACAACAACCATAATGAAACGACTCTTCACAATAGATAATGCTTTATAATCAACTTTGTTAGAAAATTATTCTGGTTTTATTACGAGCTCTGACACGTTCTCTTTTTGCAAGCAGACTCTGTTCATTCTGTTTTTTTTAAAACGGGTGATTTTTATTTATTTTTTTATTTTTATTTTTTTTCCTAGAGTTTGGAGATTTAGCATGTTCCATGTCAACCTTTCTCACTCGTTGTGATTTAAAATGCATCCCTTCCACACCATACATGCGTCAAAGTAGCCGGAGCAACTTGTCTCTATATACGGATTTGACGAGATGTCAGATCTAAAATATAACACTTATAATAGGCTTACCATAGTGAATCGTGGTAAGACAAAAGCACGTTTTGGACTGATGTATTGAGCAAAAAAAAAGTCACATAGTGTAACTTTAATTTCGGTTAAGCGTTAAAGTCTAAAATAAGCGTTTAGAAGGGTAGAACCTACTATTTGTGTTTAAAATGGTTTAGAAAAGGTTCCTAAAATAGGTGACATGGCACCAACTGGATTCTAGTGCAGTGAATGCCAGCATATCGTTAGTTGTGCAATAGTGTAGGAGTGAAGTGGCAATGTGCCGAAGCATGTTGTTTGATCACATACAATTTCTAAATGGATGGAAAATGTTTTCGCAGTCCATTGTGGCACCTTAGCTCAGCACAAATGGGGAAATTCATGGGATTCATGCTCTGCGCAGATGGCTGTACTGTTGTTGGAAACGGGTTATCGAAGCATGCTTACATAATCCTGTCCTTATACTCTTCCTCCCCCTTTAGCATGCTGTGCTGTCCCCAGCGCTTATGACTAGTGAGAGGATTCTTTTCCCAAGAATTCCCGGTTTATGTAATTTCTGATCACAAACTCAGTCAGGTTTCAAGCGAAAGGCCTTACCCATAATGCAGTTTTGGTTTACGCAGCTGTGCTGAGCGGTAACTCAATCTGAAATATGTTTTTCTGCCCCTTCTTTAGCCTGGTGGTGTTTTCACCCGTGATATCTTGGATTTGCAGAAATTAAATGGTCCCCGTTCATGTTTTATATTAAGCTTTTGAGTTGGTATGTGTTGCATTTAAAATATTTAGAAACATTTGACAACTTTAATCTGTAGACTGTGGCTTTATATGTCATTCTGCAATTAAAATATTCACAGGGTTTGAACCTTGACTTGATGGACACTACTGAAATATATTGAAGATGTAGTTTATAGTGGAGTGTAGTAAATGTTACCTACAGTGCATTGACAGCATTTTATCTTTTATGAACTCTTTTACTGATTTTGACAGCTTTGCCGACTCTTTAGATGGAGTGGTAATGGAGCAGGAACTTGGCAAGTGTAACAGTCACTTGATTCCCTCCATGGCTCCCCCTCCTTCCTCTACTTTGTCCCCACTGAGAGAAGGGGAGAGTGATTTGCTCGCTTTAGTGGGAAGCAGTGGCATGAAAGGTTTTTGAAACGCTCAAGTTAGACTAGAAGTTCATGAGAATTGCTGCAAATTGGTCCTTGTAGCAGCAAGTGGATGTGGGTTGGGGTGGTATGAGTAATTTTATAGTGAAACATTTTATTGTCGTACAGTAAATTTTTGGTGTATAACTCCCTCGCCTTGAGGTTTGGAAATGCACTAGGCAAAGTGGGGTTGAACACAATAAGCAAAAATCCTTATCGACTACAATAAAACATTTTATTAAATAAAACTAAACTAATTCAGAACTACTTAAAGCATGTCTAAACTGTATTCTAATTTGACTGTTGTCTAATAACCTTAATTGGCAATCAGCCAGTAGGTGCATTGACCCAGTAATCTTTAAAAATGAAACCTGGGCCAGTTTAATTAACTAATTGGGCGTTACAGCTGCCAGAGGCATGCCTGGCTGTTACTTGTATTGCTATTGTGTAATCAAGATGAGACTCATTATTGCTGTTCTTCAATGATAATTACTAGATACTTCAATGGCTTTATGTTAAATGTGATTGTCTTTTCCAAACCTTTAGAGGGCATTGTATATGTGAGAAAAAACATGTTATTTCCTTTCCTTACTTTTTTTATTTTTTTATTTATTTATTTATTTTTTGGTAATACGAGTTGAATTGTTGTATACAGTTGCACTGGCAGGAAATAATGAAGCCAAAGTGTAAAACTGTTGCATATCTAAATATCAAGCCCATGTTACGGCCAACAGTAGGTTGCATTTTTCATATTTACTCTTCCATTCAAAAGTTTTGAGTTGGTGAGAAGAAAAGCGTTAAATATTTTACCAAGGCTGCAAAAATACAGTAAAACAGTACAATTTTGAAGTATTAGTATTACAGTTTACAATAACTGTTTTCTATTTTAAACTGTGAAGGCAAAGCTGAATTTTTAGCAGCTGTTACTCCAGCCTCCATGATCCTTCAGAAATCATTCTGTGCTGTTTTGGTGCTCAAGAAACATTCCTTGTTGTTAGTATCAATGTTAAATAGTTGTGCTGCTCAATTTGTTTTGTGAAAATGGTGTTTTTTTTTTTTTTTTTTTTTTTTTTTTTCCCAGGATTCTTGAATGGAAAGTTCAAAATGGCTGCTTTTATTTAAAATGGAAAATGTTTGTCAATGTTTAGGTCTTTACTGTCAATTTAATGCTACCTTGCTAAATGAAATAGTCTTACTGACATAAAACAACATTTTGTTGACATTTTGAAGGATGATGTGGTCTATCTGAAGAATTCCCCATAAATTACAGAATTGGTTTAAATTAGAGAGTGGCTCATTCGCACTGCCCCTGTACATGATCAAGCACATTTTAAACAGTGAAATTACAATGTTAAGTGTGTGTGTCCGTCCTCCAGAATACTCTTCATGTTGACATTTGGATCAGCTTTTATACTGCTAAATAAAATGCATTTTAGTGGTAATGATGACGTTCATAACTGTTTCTTGGGCAACCAGAACTTAGAACGCCTACTAGCGTCCAACCAGTACAGTGACTGGCGACATGTGGTGGCAAAGTGAATGGCGCTTTATATATCTTTATTATCCTCCTCCTTAAGGAAAAGCTAATTCCTGGGTGTCTCATGAGTGGGAAGAAACAATCCCTTATTCAGGCCTGAAAAAAAAACACTCATAGAAAGATTGTGGTTTTATTTGACAGATGCTGATAAACGTATCAAGGTGTCACAGCCGGTGGTGGAGATGGATGGAGATGAGATGACCAGGATCATCTGGGAATTCATCAAAGAAAAGGTGCTTAAACGCCAAGCGTGTGAGAGAATGATGGGGAGGGAAGCGCTGTCTGTCTGGTCTATTTTTAAATCTCACACACACACACACACACACACACACACACACACACAGTGCGGGAGGGAAAGATGTAGAGGGCAAAGGAAAGAGAGAAACGGGAGAGTGAGAAGCCTAGACAGACACAGACAGAATGAAAATTGGGTTAGACAAGAGTAGAAAGACAAAAGGAGACGGAAATTGGAAAGGGAGTGTGACAGCGTCTCTTGGGAGAATTAAACAGACGAAGAGAGAGTGGAGGAGTGATTGGCGTGTTATGCAGATCTCCCTTTTTTAAAACGACTGTATGATGGGCTTACTGGGAGAGTGTGCACGCGAAGACCGAGAGATTACAGCCTCATCACGCAGGGGGCAGGGCCAGAGTTGAGGTCATTCTTACTGGCTGGCCGTCTGCCTTCATGAGAGAAACGGCAGATGGTGGTACTGACGTTCCACATGCTAAAATTATTCTGCCAGTTCTGTGGAGAATCAGAATGGGCTTATTATTTATAGCCAGCAACACAATGCCATTAATCCAAAGAGCACAAGATTCTCTGTTTAGGTTTAATCAGAATTTAAACGTTCACATGTGACATGATTTAAAAGTGAAATTTCTGCATCGTCAAACTGGTCAGGTCAGATGGGTTAATATTTTCCCAAAACATCAGAAACTACTACACCCTTTGAGATAAAAAAAAAAAACTGCAATTTACCCATTTCTTTTTAATTTACTGTAATGAATTAAAGGGTTAGGTCACCCAAAAATGAAAATTCTCACCCTCATGCCGTTCCAAACCTATAAGAGCTTTGTTCATCTTCGGAACACAAATGAAGATCTTTTTGTGCAAACAGCGTTTGTGTCGCTTCATAATATTGAGGTTAAACCATTGGAGTCGCATGGATTACTTTAATGATCTCTTTCCTATCGTTCTGGACATTGACTGTGCAAGTTGCACAGAAGTTGGACAGAAAGCTCTCCGATTTCATCAAAAAGATCTTCACTTGTGTTCCAAAGATGAACGAAAGTCTTACAGGTTTGGAACGATATGAGGGTGAGTAATTTTTGGCTGAACTATCCCTTTAATCTGTGTTTTATGACACTGACACCGTTTACATCTTTAACATGAAACTGTTGTGTCCAGCTCATTCTGTCCAATGTGGATGTGGAGCTGAAGTACTATGACCTGGGTCTTCCATACCGTGACCAGACTGATGACCAAGTCACAATCGACTCTGCTATAGCTACCCAGAAATACAATGTTGCTGTGAAATGCGCCACAATTACACCCGATGAAGCTAGGGTCGAAGGTACGGCACAGCTTAGAAACACTTCCTCTTTGTGATTTATTTTTTATTTTTATTTATTGATTTATTTTTTATATATAATTTGTTGTAAATTTACTTTCCGATATACACTCACCTAAAGGATTATTAGGAACACCATACTAATACTGTGTTTGACCCCCTTTCACCTTCAGAACTGCCTTAATTCTACGTGGCATTGATTCAACAAGGTGCTGAAAGCATTCTTTAGAAATGTTGGCCCATATTGATAGGATAGCATCTTGCAGTTGATGGAGATTTGTGGGATGCACATCCAGGGCATGAAGCTCCCGTTCCACCACATCCCAAAGATGCTCTATTGGGTTGAGATCTGGTGACTGTGGGGGCCATTTTAGTACAGTGAACTCATTGTCATGTTCAAGAAACCAATTTGAAATTCCTGCATTATCCTGCTGGAAGTAGCCATCAGAGAATGGGTACATGCTGCTCATAAAGGGATGGACATGGTCAGAAACAATGCTCAGGTAGGCCGTGGCATTTAAACAATGCCCAATTGGCACTAAGGGGCCTAAAGTGTGCCAAGAAAACATCCCCCACACCATTACACCACCACCACTAGCCTGCACAGTGGTAACAAGGCATGATGGATCCATGTTCTCATTCTGTTTACGCCAACTTCTGACTCTACCATCTGAATGTCTCAACAGAAATCGAGACTCAACAGATCAGGAAACATTTTTCCAGTCTTCAACTGTCCAATTTTGGTGAGCTTGTGCAAATTGTAGCCTCTTTTTCCTATTTGTAGTGGAGATGAGTGGTACCCGGTGGGGTCTTCTGCTGTTGTAGCCCATCCGCCTCAAGGTTGTGCGTGTTGTGGCTTCACAAATGCTTTGCTGCATACCTTGGTTGTAACGAGTGGTTATTTCAGTCAAAGTTGCTCTACTATCAGCTTGAATCAGT
This sequence comes from Paracanthobrama guichenoti, assembly GCA_018749465.1. NCBI lineage: Eukaryota > Metazoa > Chordata > Actinopteri > Cypriniformes > Gobionidae > Paracanthobrama > Paracanthobrama guichenoti. The sequence continues at coordinate 91,831 of JAGHMJ010000663.1, forward strand.
CGGCCCATTCTCCTCTGACCTCTAGCATCAACAAGGCATTTTCACCCACAGGACTGCCGCATACTGGATGTTTTTCCCTTTTCACACCATTCTTTGTAAACCCTAGAAATGGTTATGCGTGAAAATTCCCAGTAACTGAGCAGATTGTGAAATACTCAGACCGCCCGTCTGGCACCAACAACCATGCCACGCTCAAAATTGCTTAAATCACCTTTCTTTCCCATTCTGTCATTCAGTTTGGAGTTCAGGAGATTGTCTTGACCAGGACCACACCCCTAAATGCATTGAAGCAACTGCCATGTGATTGGTTGATTAGATAATTGCATTAATGAGAAATTGAACAGGTGTTCCTAATAATCCTTTAGGTGAGTGTATCAACCATGCTGTTCAGTTGGACCATTTTCAAATATCAGTTATCAGCTGATGCTGATCACTTCAACAGTGTTGTTGATTTTAACAGATTTAGTTTGTATCAGGGTTTTTTTCAGCATATTTGTGAATTGAGCAAATGTTGTGAAGTTTTATTTATTTTTTTAATTTAATAAATCTTTGAAATCTGTATTGGTATCATCAGACTTTAGACTTTTTTTGCTTTCTAGATAACTGTTTAAAAATCCATAATGGCCATCTTCTAATTTGTACAGCTGCCTTTGCTAAAAAAAAAAAAAACACGCCATTTTCATATTTTCACAAAAAGTGCATTTATGTAAATCTTTGTCATCGATTACACTTGACAGAGTTCAATCTGAAGAAAATGTGGAAGAGTCCCAACGGAACCATCAGGAACATTCTGGGAGGCACTGTCTTCCGTGAGCCAATCGTCTGCAAGAACATTCCTAGACTTGTTCCTGGCTGGACACAGCCCATCACCATTGGCAGACACGCCTACGGTGACCAGGTCTGCTTTTTGGATGTTCTGGATGTTTGTGTGTTGTTTTTTTTTAATTTATTTTTTTATACTGTTTTCTTTTCCAATATGTTCTTATTCCTGCTGACCTGCAAACCTCTTGTTAATTTCACAGTACAAAGCAACAGACTTTGTTGTGAGCCAACCAGGCAAATTCAAAATGGTCTTCTCTCCAGCCGACGGAAGCAAAACCAAGGAGTGGGAGGTGTTCGATTTCCCTGGTGGTGGCTGTGGAATGGGCATGTACAACACTGACTTGGTCAGTGAGCATATGCATATAATGCATTTTTAAAATGAATGTGAATCAAGGTATCATAAATCTGTGAAACTGTTTTTTTTTTTTTTTTTTTCTTTTCCCTAAATGTAAATGATTCCCACAGTCATGGAATACCTGGAAATATGAAATGGTGCTTCCATGTAATAAAATAGCATATATTTACACTTCCATTCAAAAGTTTGGGGTCAGTAAGATTATTATTTTTTTTTTTTTTTAGGAAATTAATACTTCTATTTAGCAAGGACACATTAAATTGATCACAAGTGACAGTCAAGACATTTATAATGCTACAAAAGATTAAATGCCTTTGAGCTTTATATTCATCCTGTAAAAAATTTTTTCCACAATATATTAAGCGGCTCGGCTGTTTTTAACATTGATAACAAGAAGAAATGTGTCTTGAGCGGTGAATCATCTCATCAGAATGATTTCTGAAAAATCTTGTGACCTGGAGTAATGATGCTGAAAATTCAGCGGTCATCACATGAATAAATTTAAATTGTAAAATATTAATGCAGTCTCTGTGAGCACAAGAGATGTCTTTCAAAAACAAACAACATTTTACTGACATCAAACTGGTGAAAAGGTGGCATGTATGAAATTTACAGAATATTGAAGTTAATTTAATCTAACTTAATCGGTTAGAAATATTTTTTTGCAAATGCAAAGTAAATTGACTTGAGAAATCCAGTAATCACAAATGTTTAAATTAATAATTTCATTGAGGTGAATCCAAATGTGACCTCAAAACAGCATATCTGCTGGGAAACAGCTTCCTGCACTGAAATAAAAAAATTGGCAAACGGATGTATGAATTTGAAAAATATCTTTCTGTTAATGAGCTTATACTGTGGTGCTCTATCTTGAAGGTGTAAAAATAACACCTTAAATTAGAGACCTTTTTAGGCTGTCTCGTGTATTCTCAGTTTGTATAATTAAGGCCTTTTGCCTCAAATTCTGTTATGTTCTGCACTTACACCTCCGGAAGGATGAGGTCTACTGTAGATTATAGATGACCTCCTTCAGCCCCTGTTCCTACAGTGAACCCTGGTGTCCTGACGTCTTTGTTTGTAGTCGGGAATGGTCTGTTTGGGTTTACAACAGAAGAGGTGTCTGCCTGCAGGCAGCTTCAGAGGTGCTGGTGGTGGATTTGTTTTTTGAAGTGTCTGTTCACTGTAGGCTACCAATTGATGGTGCTAAAATTGATTTTTACACCATTTCCACTTCACATTTGAAAGGAGTGAGGGTTTTTTTTTCCCACCAATTGAGACTACACAGCCAGCCTTTCCGAATCCTAGCTGAATTCCCCATTGTGAATGTTGAACGCTTGTGACATTTTTGTCTTTCGTCCCTTTCTATCAGTCCATCACTGGCTTCGCTCACAGCTGCTTCCAGTACGCCATCCAGAAGAAATGGCCTCTCTACATGAGCACTAAGAACACCATCCTGAAGGCTTACGATGGCAGATTCAAGGACATTTTCCAAGAAATCTTTGAGAAGTGAGAAGGATTTATCAGTGTCTTTGGCACGCTTCTTATTTACACACTTCCACCGTGTGTTGATGTGTAATTATGAGATTAGTGCTTTGAGATGCTGTCACAGTGGTGACATGTGAAACTATACTTTTCTTCCAAAGTTATTTCAATGGAAAATCTTAAAGCGTCTTTTGTTTTCCATTGATAGAAACTACAAGCCAGAGTTTGACAAGCTGAAGATCTGGTATGAGCACAGGCTCATCGATGACATGGTGGCTCAGGTGCTGAAGTCGTCGGGTGCCTTTGTGTGGGCCTGCAAGAACTATGATGGAGATGTACAGTCTGACATCCTTGCTCAGGGTAAAAATCCTAGAAAAATATGTACTCAATCATTTCAGCCTTTTCTATTGTTTTATCATATTGCACCCAGGTTCATGCAGTTAGCCTTTATTTATTCATTTATTTATTTTTTTCAGGTTTTAGCACTTACAGAGAGTCATGAATCTCTAGACTCTAGAGATAATCATATGTGTAGAAAAGAAGAAAATCATGCTACCAATTTTTAAAGGCCCACAGTGCTCATGGAGAATATTTGAAATAATAATTTTACCTGATTGAATATTGTCTACAGGTTTCGGCTCTCTGGGGCTGATGACCTCAGTGCTGGTGTGTCCTGATGGAAAGACCATTGAGGCAGAAGCCGCCCACGGCACAGTAACCAGGCATTACCGTGAGCACCAGAAGGTTTGTTTGTGTTCTGCGCATCATATTCTGCATACAAGTCTTACAATAAGTCTCTAATGAGAGTTAGTTGACATGTAGTTGCAAAGTTACTTATAGTTAGTAGAATGGCTAAAGTGCACCATCAAAATAAAGTGTAACCAATAAGGCTAAAAGGAAAAAAAAAACTTTAAGCAACCTGGATGTTCCACAACTGAATTTAGATGCCTTCTGCCATCTTGTGGTGAGAGGAAAAAATGACAACCTTCAACATCAGCATTTGAACTTGTGTAAGGATGCATTGAAATTGCTTAAGTAACATTCTTACAAAAAACCTTGCATTTCAAATGAATGCTGTGTGAAACTTTTATTAAAATAATCCTGAAAAATAAATAAAAAAATTCCCCAAAAATATGAAGATTTGTGACCCCATGATTTACTCGCCCTCAAGCATCTAGGTGTATGACTTTATTTATTAATATAACTCTGATTGTGTTTATCAGAAAGAATAAAGTCATATACACCTAGGATGGCCTGAGGGTAAATCATGGGGTAATTTTCATTTTAAAGTGAAATATATATATATATATATAACACACAAAAAATAAGCACCAAATCAGCATATAAGAATGATTTCTGAAAGATCATGTGACTCATTTATGACTGGAGTAATGATGATAAATTCAGCTTTGCATCATTAGAATAATAATTTGCATTTGACATGTTCAAATATAAAAGTTGTTTTAAATCGTAATATTTCACTATAATACTATTTTACTCTGATCAAATAAATGCAACAATTCTATAATGTTGTTTATTGCATAGCAACCACTCCGAGTACCTTAGCAACTACATAGCAACACCCCGAGAACTTCTCAAGCCAACTTAAAATAAAAACTGATCTTTTTAAATGTATTTATTTATTTTTGTATACGCATGTATGCTGCAGTTGGGGTGCACCCATAAATTCACACCTGTGAATTGCATATGTTCTACCAGAATTTACTGTCGAGAATTATAAAAATGTATCATAATATTGAATTTATCTTTACACAGGGTAGGCCAACTAGCACTAACCCCATTGCCAGCATCTTTGCTTGGACCAGAGGACTGGAGCACCGTGGCAAACTCGACGGAAACCCAGACCTGATCAAGTAAGCTCATGTTACTGTCTGTCATCTGTACTGTATGATTAGGATAGCTTGGTTGTAAGGGGAGTTTTATCTTTGTTGTAACAGCATTCCAGTCAATTGGTAATGTTTAATCAAAAGTGGACCTGTTTCTTTGCAGGTTCTCTCAGACTCTAGAACGGGTGTGTGTGGAGACTGTGGAGAGCGGCGTAATGACCAAGGATCTGGCTGGCTGCATTCACGGGCTCGCCAAGTAAGTCAGCAAATTATTCTGAGCATATAAAAAAAATTATCAAAGTGTAATGCCTTCAACCTCCATTAAATGACTAGCCCGAATGATAAAACTGCTGACATCACTTGTTATGTGTGCTCTAGCTAATGTCTCTGATGGTATTAACATTTGTCTTTCTGTGACCACAGCTGTAAGTTGAATGAGCATTACGTCAACACCACAGACTTCTTGGATGCCATCAAGACGAACCTAGACAAGGCACTGGGCAAATGAAGGACAACACGGCCCGGACACAGTGGAGAGTGTCTTTTTGTACCTCATTTTTAACTTAAAGGTCATGAATACCACATTATGTATGAAGGGAGGAGTAATAAAAACATAGTGCTGTTCTGTTAGCGAATCCTGCTGATGGGTGATCCCATCTCTTCCCGCACCTCCAGGGGTCTATTTTTGTAAGATGAAGTACTGTATGTCAGATACTGTATAATACCACAGGAGAAAAGGAAAGATCAAGGGCCACATGAGAAACCCTCTAATAAATCCGTCACCTGGATTCCTGTTCTTGTGTCATTATTCACACTCCACACGTTTAAAGGTAAATAAATGTATTAATTTACAGTAATGTCCAGAGCACAACGTTTAACAGACATTTATCAACATCATATTCACATCAGTGTGCAACAAAAGAATTAAAAGCTCATACAAAACAAACTCCTGCCTAGCTTGGAGCTAACAGCTCAAAATGCAAGGACGCAACCATTTAAAACAATAAAAACACACAATCTTTCACATTAACATTTTGAGTTTCTTCGCTAGATGGAGAATACATGGTGAATTTCCCCCATCATTCTCTGCTGGGTCTCGAGCCCTGTCACATGTCGGCAGAGTGTCGTTCATCACTCCTGAGCTCTGTGCAGGAATGATGGATGAGACTCTCTCTTGCACTCACAAGGGCGGTTAATATTTTTGTCCAGTGTTTTTAGGGCATCCTCTTCAGAATTCAACCAGTATTGGTGAGTTTGTGAAAGATGCAGTACATGTTCCAAGCTTTTATGTCCAAGGAGATTAAAGTGGATGCTGAATTAGATGAGGTTTGGAATAAGGTAGTTTAATCCACACCAAAAAAAATGCTAGAAGATCGGCACATTTTAAAAATAAAATGAATTTAGCCCACGTGGTTAACTGGTACGTAGTACAAGAACACAGAAGTAGTAAAGAACAGACTGCAAACTAAAAATACTTGTTTTGTTTGTTTTTTTGGGCTGACGCATGGCTCTGAAATATTGAACGCTTTAAAGGGACAAATCTTAGTATTACATTCATCAAACTAAAGGTGGAAAAAAAAATATAATTTAAACGCAAGATTCTTGTATTTTAGAGATGATGGACCAAACAATGCACTTAGGTAATTAATGCAATTACGTTCAAATTTAACTGAACCCATAACATAGCTGCTATATTTTAAATTTGAAATAAAATCTGCCCATCTGGAACATTGGCAATGTATTTACACTTGTGAATACCAAGAAACATTGGACAATAAATACTATTTGCAATAATGTTAAAACAAGGAAAACAATTCTCCAGAAGGCATACAGTGATTCAATGGAAGAAAAAAAAAGATAGGCACTGAAAAACCTTTCTGTAAATCCAGTCAATCCAATATGAGCTACAAATAAAAAATGCTGGAGAAGAATCTTAAAAAGTCACAGTATGCTTAACTAAATGCTGGGGAAATTAACATGTAATGACACCTATTTGCACTTTGTCAGCTTTGGTTAAGTCCTATAAAGTGGTATCTAACTTGCTGGACACGAAAACCACCAACAAGATCAATGGTCTAAAACAGCAGTCTTGGTTTATCGGTTTAAAAGAGCTGTGGATTGTCTGTATAGATTAAGTGCTTCCTTATATCTGTACATGTCGTTTCACTGCCCCATTGAATGTAGCTCAGAAATTCTATACTTCTGTAATGGGGAAAAAGTGGAACGTTTGTTTCAAAAAGAGCAGCACCTAAACATACAGTCCTTTATTCTTCAGGATGATCCCTAATGTGAAATGACATTGTTAAAATGAAGCTTCAATCTGCTATCACTTTTGTTTCACAGACCCAAAATGGGCTCCAGTGCACATCCACTTCATGATGGCTATTTCCTCACCGCTCATTTCAGAGCCAAAGAGTACTACAGAAATGACCATTGCAGTCTTTTTCACCCCCTTAAACCACATTTTAGTGTCTCAGTCCGCTGCTTAAGTCGTGTTGTAGCGAGCAGCAACCTTGGTGTAGTTGTAGTAGCTAATTTTGGCGAGTTTTGCCAAATCTTGTGCGTTGTTGCTGGCTAGATTTTCCCTTTCACTGTAATCAAAGCTCTCCTCGTAATCCTCCTGACCCTCCGCATCAGGCAGGGCATCTGAGAACAGAAATGGAGACACACTTCTTAGGCACTTCTTTTTGTCACAACATCTACACAATATGTGAATTCAGGTGGTTAACCTATACTTTATAATTTCATGAAATTAAATCGCTAGCTGCGCTTCCATTACCCTTTCAAATTGCGCAAATTGAAATTGTGTAAAATTTGCGAAATCTCCCATATATCGCAAAAAAAGTTATGCTCAAGAGGTGTTTTTTCAGGCAATTCGATAAAGGAATATTTACAGGTCACTTGGCATACATAAAAGTCACATGACACTCTCTTTAAAGATGGTGCGGTATGTTTGGACACAAGATTATTCTGTATCTATTGCCCTATTGCATTGCACTCAAAAAAGGTTGATCTGTTCATCTGGAAATCCTGAAATCGCGTATTATAACTTCCCAGAAACACCTCATACGTGGCCGCTCCCAAGTATAAGGGGCTTTTTTTGCCATGAATGCTTGGATAATGCGCCTACGTCTCCTTTGATTAAAAATATTAGCTAGTGCGGTGGCTACGATATATGTAAGGAATAACTGACTCCGGGCCGTTGAATTATTTGAAAAATAATGCACACCCAAGTTGGTAATGCCCCTTGGGTGTGCATTATTTTTCTAATAATTCAACGGCCCGGAGTCAATTATTGCACTTATACTACGGTTACCACACCTCAAAACATTGTTCAGATGATTTAGTTATTAAGGCAGTTATTAGAGAGAGAGATTATGTGATTTACCTCAGTCTGCACGTCTCTCTCAACAGTGTTCGGCAGCAGCATCTACTAATACGGAACTGTAAAAACAGCGGCGTTATTACCTCGCTAGTGAGAAATGTCATGTAGCTTTTAAGTTGCTAAACTATTTTACTGATAAAATCATCTAACAACACGTTTCTGTGCAAGTGTGTGTCCGTACTGTATGTGTGTGTGTGTTTGAGTGGGAGAAAGAGAGTATGTGCGTTTCATATCAAACGTTTTAAATATCAAATAATTTGTCATTTTTATCCTATTGTGTATTATATTTCTTTGCTTGGTCAGTGTCAAAGTGGGTTTTGGTTATTTTGTTTTGCCGTGCGTATCGCTGAAAATAATTGCACACATTAGAATGTTCGTCAGCCAATCAGATTCAAGTATTCAACAGCTCCGAAGTATAAGTAAACCTACCAACATCCGTCGCCATGATTTTTGCAATGACTTATCGCGAGAGGAAAAAAATTACGTTTTAGGCGCATTACATCGGTTAATGGAAACGCCGTCATTTCGCAATCGTTTTTTATCGACATTTAGAAAATATTGCAAATATGTAATGGAAACCTGCCTTCTGACAAAAATCTCTAATTCAGTCAAATATACATCACAAGTCTTCGTACTTTTATTTAGACTAGATAGCAAACTTTTACTAGCATTAGCATTTACTTTTAACTCCCGCTCTATAAACCCACAGAAAGGTGGAGTCACCTCTAGGCTATACCCGTCCTGTTGTTTCTAATTTTCTGTAACATTGAGAACTGCAAGAGTCATGAGTAAGTATAATCTGAGGTATAATTTGCATGTTACCTTGCCCTTCAGTTGAGGCGTCCAGGATACCATGTTTCACCTTCATGTGTCGACTTAAATTGCCCTTCAAATTGAACTTGCTGGTGCAGTAAGGACACTTGAAGGGTTTGCTACCGGCATGAAGGTGCATGTGACCCAGCAGGTTATACATTCTGTTGAAGGACTTCCCGCACACCTAAAAAAAAAAAAAAAATGATGTTTGATGCACAGCCATATCACGTAGAAAATATAGACTGTCTGAAGGACTCCAGCAGGGTTATACTGTGTGTGCATGGAAGAGTTCTTCGTACTCACCTTGCACTTAAAAGGTTTCACAGGCAAGTGAACAATCATGTGCGTTTTAAGCGTCTGCTTTTGAACAAAGGTCTTGAAGCAGACGTGGCACTGGAAAGGGCGCACACTGGTGTGAATCAGCATGTGTCGCTTCAGGTTGGCAGAGAGTGTGAACTCACGAGAACACACGTCGCATTTGTATTCCTTCATACCCTGAGAGAGAAAGACAACGGCAATATATTTAGATATGGTTCCATTGCGACCATCACTCTGAAAAAAAAGTTACTTTTTTGTAATTAGTGATATATATATATATTTTTTCTGTTTTTGAGAGCGGGAGGAAAAATGATTTATCACTGGCATCAGCTGAATGAGAAAAAGTGGTTAGTTGTCATAAGCGCAGCTGAATCCATCAGCAGGGTGCGTGTCTTGCTTGCTCACTAGAATTCATAATACAGAGCAAGAAATTCATGCACACATGCTTTATTCACTGTTGTTATCGCAATGCTGCAGGGTAAATAGACGTGTCTACACTGCAGTGTGAGCTCTGTTGCTCCACCAAGCTAAAACATTAACAAATGAACAGGGTTAAACATACTCTCGCCTTAACAATTTGACTATTCAGTGAACACTTCCAGTATATCCAGTGAACACTGCTGTCCTAACATACATGGAAACATCCTTTCCATTTCAGAATGTGCTATGAAGAACTACACTGAATCTACACTACATGGCTATAAGTGCATGGGCTACCCCTTGTAAATAGTGTGTTCGCTTCCAACTTTGTGTTAATAGTTTGGTCACCGTGATTTTGCCAAGACATGTTCCTGGAGTAACATATTTTGTTGGTCCTGGAACAACATTCCAACCCAAAACTTTTCCCTAAAATCAGAGGTGAATGATAGGTGAATAACACTAATTTAGAAGCACTAATCCTTGTTGTAAGCCTAAACTTGACAAAAACTGTAAACTTCAAATCTGATTGGTTGATTGGAATGTTGTTCCAGGGTCAACAAGGATGAAATCAGGTTCATCTCAATGGTCTAGGGAGGGTCCTAATGTCCGTGTGCACAAATTGTGGTCAAGAAATAAATAGTTTACAGAGTCTTATGCTAAAGAACTTGACTGGCCACAAAACTCAGATCTGAACCCCACTGAACTGTTGGGATGAACAGGAACGGCAACCGGACCACATCACATCACACCAACATCAGCACCTGATCTTACTGTCTGAATGGTATCAAATTCCTTTATTCGTGTTCCAACATCTAGTGGAAACTCCCTATTAGTGGCGATTATAAAGCACAAACAGGTGCAGTATTCAGGTGTCCATTTACTTTTGGCCATATAGGGTGCTTCTCAATATTTAATTGAATGCTTCCTCGTTTCCTTACTCCTGTCCTCCAGCCTGTGACCTGGAAACCGATCAATGTTAGCCATCTTGAGGGACATCTCAATTCTCTAATTGCACTGTGAGGAGGCGAGGAGCGAGGAAGCTTCCAGAGGAGCTATGAGCGAGGATGCACAGGTGTATCCTATGCAGAAGTCTTTCTTGTCAAAACAAAATGAGGTATAAATTCACATTTGTCAATTTAAATCTATGCTTTACCTTTGCAGTTTAAATAAACCATACATCTCACATATTTCAGCATTATTATTATTTATGAATTTCTTAAATAACCAAACTTCAAAATCATAAGGGCAGATCCCTTGAGCGCAGCTGATGATGCTTTAAAGTGACTCTTGAGTGATCAAGAATAATCCAATATACAAATAAGCTTTCCTTCAATTCCTCTGTTCTCATTTTCTTTCCTTGCATCCTTCCCTTGCATCCTAAGTGGGTGGAGCTAAGACGCGAGGAAAAGGAACGAGGATGCACAAATTAGAAATGAGAAGCATGAGTGTACCCAACTAACTGAAATCGCCCAGTGTTTTCATTCAGTCGTTATCTCTAATGGCAATAAATCTAAAAATGGATTCCAAACTAGACAACTGTTGATATAAACGCTAAAGAAATTACTAACTGCCGATGTGTTTTTTTTGCTTATAACCCTGCTGACCTGTGACACGTTCTGTTTACTGACACTGCAGTCATGACGAGATGAATCATACTCATGGAGAGTGAGAAATTAAAGGAGGAAGTATCAGCATGTAAGACACACTTCACTGCACAAAGCACACACAAAACAAAACAGTTCCATACTAGTGTGAGGGACAGAGAAACGGGACGAGTTAATGGCAGGGTTGGATGGCTGGAAGGGACTGACAGAGACAGCTCCATTTACACTGAAACTTGTTGTGGCAATACCCGAGACACAGCTAAAATGACACAATAACCCACAGACATGGGAACATGTAGTGTTTGGAAATGTAGATGGGGTCTGGATCTGAACGTCACTGGGGAATCAATTCTAATTGGATGTTTGTGGGAAGATTACAAAAACTAATGAGGTTTAAGTACCTTGTGTTCGGGGGCCTGCTGTGTCAGTACCTTGTGTGTCAGCATGTGCTGCTTCAGGTGGTGAATCTGCACGAACTCCATGCCGCACTCCGAGCAGACATAAGGCCGCACGTTCTGGTGCTTCATCAGATGGTTCTGGAGCTGGCTACGGTAAGCAAAGGACTTGTGACATTCGGTGCACTGAAAGGTCGTCGGGCCCTGGTGGCTGACCTGATGCCGTTTGAGGTGGGCGTGAGTGGGGAACTCCATGCCGCACTGCGTACAGACGTGACAGTGGCCGCTCTCGTGCTTGGTCTCGTGAGTACGCAGCTCACTGGGGTAGGCAAAGCCTCGGCCGCAGAAGCGGCAGCTGTACGGCTTGACGTCGCTATGCTGCAACATGTGCCGTTTAAGGTGACTAGTCTGGGTAAAGGCCTTCTTGCAGACGGTGCACTTGTGCGGCCGCGTGCCCTGGTGTGTCAACAGATGCGTTTGAAGGTGGCTGGGCTGCTTGAAGAGCTTTCCACAGTGCAGACATTCATGTGGCTTGATGCCATTGTGACCGAGGATGTGTGTAACTAAGTTGTACTTCGAAGTGTAGGACTTTTCACACATGCGACACTTCCAGCGTTTCAGGCCTTCACCCACATCCACACAGTACGATTCGTCGATTTGCACGTTGATATCTAGACGGTCGATCTGCATCCGTCTACCCAAGGAGTTCTCACCCTCCGACCACACCATGGCCTGGCCGCCCTCCTCATATTCTCCCGGCAGGCCCATCTCAGCAGCCTCGTACGCTGTCACGCTGGACTCATAGTAGCGCCTCATAGCTGGGCTCACATCCTCCTCTGTAGTTTTCAGGTTCAGTGCTCTCTCCTCTACTTCCTCCTCCTCTTCTTCTTGTTGTTCCTCCTCCTTTCCCCGCCTTTCCTGAGGGGACTCCACTGATGCCTTTCCACGCTCCACAGGGCTTTGGTGGCCTTGAGACTGAGCCTCAGAGTCTACCTGTTGGCTGGCTGGCTCCCTCGAGGGCTCAGGGTAGCCTTTGTTACACTGCTCTTCTTTCATTGGCACTCTTTGAGGTGCTAGGTCCAACACTTCTGGCTCGTTTTCAGTTTGCTGGGGATTCGAGAGATAACAGGGGCTAGAGAACTCAGGCCTCTCTCCTTTCACCTGAGTCGATGCGTTCAGAGACCGCTCCGTGGACTCCTCCGGTTCTCCTTCACTCAAGGGCCTCTTGGTCCTCCCACGGGGCCCCGGTCGCCTGCGCTCTGCCCCTTCTGTCCTCCTGTTCTCCCCGTGAGGTTCAGCTAGATAGTCTCCATTGGCTCCAATTAGCTGATCTGCATATTCATACTCCATGGATTCTGCAGGGGGAGCGGGGCCTTCACGTCCCTCTCCTGTGTAGAAACCGTTTGGGGCAATTGTGGCTCCAAAGATTTCATTCTGCGATATGAGGCCCAGCACAGCAGCCTGGGCTAGGGACAGGACCACCACCGGGTCAGTCTGAGTACCTACATCCACTGCATGCTCCATCACTTTAGAATAGCAGCGAACCAGAGGAACCTCCTGCTCTTCCTGTCAATAGAGAGAACAACAGGTCTTAGCAATACTTCATAAAATCAGAATCAGTGTATAAATCTGTCGTTGCAAGCGTCAATACAATACACTCGTAGCAACAAAGTCTGGCTAACGCTGTCATGGCAACAGTGTCACTACAATAGCAATAGCGTCACATCAACAGTGTCTGAACACCGAAGTTGACTGATGCGGAGCAACAAATAAAAGCTGTTTGGATAGAGTTTGAGGATTTGCTTTAGAGCTAATTGACAGCTCAGTCAGATCATGTAATTTCTGGCAACGTGGCAGGAATGTTTTTCTAGAGCCTTTTCTCTACCTGATCTTTGTCAAATAGTGAACAGTCTCATCAAAAAAGGTAATTATACTATATATAATACATATATTATATAATATTCACAGCAGTAAGCAAGATACATATTCTGACAACGCCTTGCCTCCGTGTCCACTGGAGATTGCTTTAGATAGATAAGACAGATCTGTTCAAGCGCCATGCTTCCTTCCTTCACAGTCTTTAAAAGGACGCAAAGCACAAAGAGTGTCTGGGTCCGAGCGGGAAGTCTACATCCGCGGACTATCCACAGCATTTCCTGCGAGGTCAAGCGCTGACACTGCTGACTATGAAAAGGCTGGACAGTGAAGTTTTAGCAGTAGCCTACTAGTAACATAAGTGAGTCCAGTCAATTTGCAGACTTAAGAGATTGGCTGAAGCCAACATGATTCGGTTCGTTGCAGCACTTATGAGAAAAATCGTTCCTTTGAGGCTGATGATTGTGTTACTTACAAATTGATTAATTAAGGGCAACTTGGTTGAACTCTTAGCTCAGGTCACCACACCTCTGTTCTAGATTACCAGAATGCTCAAATCACTGTCACGTTCACACAAGTAATTATGTGTGTGTGCTGAGAAAGTCATTAACGTACATTATCACCTCTAACGAGCTGGTACCTTGATTTGTGCTGAATAGAAAGCCATGAAATACTGATTTCAGCTTAAGCAAAAACAAGCATACACAAGGGAAAGAGGGAGGGCGAGACTGACAGCTGTAAAACAGAGGAAGAGAGACAGACAAGCAGAGACGGAGGAAAGAAAACGAGAAGTGGGTGGTGGAGGGGGGCAGAGAGTGAGTGAGAAATGAGAAGGGGAACCTGGATGCCCTGATAACCATGTCATTTATAATTACTGCTTTTAAAGCAGTCAGACAGAGGGAGGGAGAAACAGACAGAAAAAAAGAGCGAGTAAGTGAGTGAGAGAAAAAGGGTGATTGAGGAAGCAAGTGAAAGAAGGAAGAGAGGAAGGAGGGGGACTGGGGGATGAGAGATAGACTGAGTGACTGAGTGAGGGAGGGGAGTGAGGAAAGAAAGATAAAGAGAGATAAAGAAAGAGTGAGAGGAAAAGAAGAGGGAGAGGGAGGGGCAGCGGGGGATGAGAGACTAAGAGAAACTGAGTGAGTGAGAGTACAACAGAGAGATAAAGAGAGAGGGAGGGGTGTGAGGAGTGAAAGATTGAAACTAAGAAGGAGACAGAAATGAGAAAGAACGAGGGAGGGAAAAGGAAAGAGAAGGAGTGTTAAGACAGAAAGACAAATGAAAAAGCCAGTCGGGCAAGATAGTAGCCGTGACTGTATGAGGAGAGCTGAAGTGAATATAAAAATAGATAAAAAAACAAAAATGCTAGCTAGTGTAAAGACTAGCATAGAATGAACCTGTGAGTGTTTGTGAGTGTGAGCGATAGAAAACAAAAGAAATGTACTGCATTGGAGGTAGAGAGACGATATGCGAGGCTAGACTGAAACAGAGAGAACGGTTAAAGTATAAATGACACTCTTGCAGTATTCTGTGAGAGAGAAAAAAGTTATATCATTTCCACAGTTCAGAGTTACAAACTTTAACACAGCAATTAACCAACAGCTCATGTCAACATATCAACACAAGCCGCTTCGGGTAGCGTGTATGTTTGGGTTGAGCACTCACCACATTACTCCTGGTGTGATGTTTGAGATGTTTCAGGGACCTCATCCTTCAAGAGAAGTGAGAGGAGCAAAAAACACCAGCTCCTATTTATAACTGTGAGAGGGGGGGTGGGGGTGGAGCCAGGCTCATCCTCCTCCTACTGTTGCTGTTATCAGAACTGACTGTGCCTGCCTCTCTCGCACACATACACACACAAACCTATTTCTTCCATTCTCTTTCTTTCTGTCTCTCTGCCCTCCCTTCCTCACACTCCCCCATCTCTTTCTCCTTTCTTTCTTTCTCTTTCACTCTCTCTCACGCATTCACTATCTCTCTTTCTCACGCACACACTCCATACGGCGTGACCCTTCAACAAACATATTTCTCTCTTACTAACAAAAGCTCACTTCTCAGCACATGTACGTCCTCTCTTCACTTTAGAGATGATCGCAAACATGTTTCAAGCCGGCATGTGCACAGGCGCTCTCTCTGTCTCTCTCTCACACACACACACACACACACACACACACACACACACACACACACACACACACACACACACACACACACACACACACACACACACACACACACATAGAGTGATCTCTAATCTGGAGGTGTGTCTGTCGGTGTCAGACAGACAGTGAGTGAGATATGCTGAAATGTTTTCCGGGAGGAGTTCTACAGGTCTGTTTATTTGCACATCTCAA